>LPNX010109736.1:316498-355418 GCA_001517045.1 Pseudotsuga menziesii | reverse complement strand
TCCTAGTTTCATTAACCTCATTGATGAGTTCCTTGGACCACTTGAGAGGATTCCTTAGTGCCTCTCGGGATGGTTGTTTCTCACGTGCTCAACTCCAACTACATCATCGCACTGTTGAGATTCGTACAGGGTTTGGTCCGCACAGTACTTGGTCGAAGACCCTGGATGTCACCTAACTCTAGCACATTGATGAGTCTATTCGAGGGACCTAAAAAGGTTATGTCCCTTTTAATTTCTGGGTTGCATTGGAGGTAGTGTTCAGAAGCCCCATCAGTGCTTCTATATAGATTTATGATTGATGCAGCATACTTGTACCACAGAGACTCTGACTCTCAAACAGTGATTCCATACAACTATGTACCATCCCAGATCTAGCAGGTTGTCAGTCATGAAGATATAGCATTCCATGAGAATGCCATGGGTCCAATGTATGAGTTCTTCATATCAGTATTGTATTCAGCCTCACATCAAGGCAACCACTATGTACCATCAGTTTTATATGATCGAATCTTGTATTTTAGAGCATAGATCAAGTTATTCTTTTGACATTATTATGAGCATGGGGATGCCTACCTCGTCCATATACATGTCACACATTATTTGTATCTCACCCATTGATGGGAACCATATTAATACAAAAACCAAAAGCCACCATGCCCCAGCCCCGGAAGCACCACCTCTAGACAGCAAATCCTATGCTGTCTATCGACCATATGATGAGCTCCCGCCCTCACACATCAAGGGGCAATCTGTTAACCTGAAAAATCCCTCACTCAGCTCTACATGGCCTACACCACCCAAGGACACCCATGATCGACCCTCGTAACACCCCACTACACCCCCACACCCTCAAAAAGGCTTAAGAATGAAGAAAAGTGCTTAAAAACCCCAAAAATGAGCCTAAATAACTCTCCTAGGGGATAAAACCTCCAAAAAGGGGCTAAAACCCCTCAAAGGAGCCTAAAACCCTAAAAGGAGCTAAAGTTAGGGCAGAAGGGACTAAAATCCCAAAAAAGGGGCTAAAGCCCGGACAAAGGGCTTAAAACCCTAAAACCCCAAAAAAAGCTATAAAAGGAGGGTGGGGGTCACTCTCAAACAACACCTCTCTTACATACTGTTATGCTGCCCATGGATGCCTTGAGACCTCTTTGCCTCTCAAGCCACCCACATCCCCCTCTCTTCCACTCATCTTCCCCATTGAGCCATAGCTCTTCCATTGTTGAGTGAGATAGGGAGGTGCTTCCAACCAGGGCATGGTGGCCCATTTCACTAAAGGAGAGGTATAACATCATTTTGTTTATGTATTTTCTTTGTTAGTTTAGTTGTTTTCTGACCACAATTTGTTTGCAGGTTTGATTTCTAACATGTTTGCAGGTTTATTGTAGCTTAATAGTTGTTTGCGTGTAGCTAAGGTGGAGCCCTAACCTTGTTTGTAGAGGGGCTCACGGCCATTTTCTTTCTGTCATTTGCTTCTCTTTTTGATCAGTTTCTTTTCTACATTTTCCACACGCAGGAACCTACCCTTCCGTCCTATAGACGGAAGGGAGCCATTCCTACCCCTGTAGCAAGGAGAAATCCCTGCTACACATGGCATCCACTCATGCAAGCAAAGAAGTTGTATGGTTGTAAATATTATCTTCATGTATTGGGTTTGTACATAAATATATAAGGTTATATTGTGATAGACAATGTGAAATCTTCCTGGCAAAGAACCCTTCTTATCATGCTAATACAAAGCATATTGATGTGCAATATCACTTTGTAAGAGATATTGTTGAAGACAAGAAGGTGTTTCTAGAAAAGGTTGACGCCTTGAAATATGTTGCAGGCTCATTAACAAATTATGTCAGTAAATAGAAGTTCTCTTAGTGTAGAGAATCTATGGGCATTGATGCCATGAACTGATGACTTTTTGAGTACATAACTCATTGCTATGCAAAGAAAACAACAAGTGTAAGAATATTGGTTATATGTTATATTATTTGCAAGTGTTTGTGGAGGGGAGGTGAACCTCTCAGCACTACGTCTGATGATCCCTAATGACACCTTTACAAAAATAGCGAAGTATTCCTATTTTCAATGTCAGAAATGGTTGTTAGGACATTTATAACACGAGCGCAAGCGAGCCAAAATGTTTGGGTTGTTTTTTCCTATTTTGGGGAATTTTCTATAAATATGTAACTTAATCCTGGTTAAGGGATTGGAGTCTATTTTCTAATCCAGGTTAATGAATTAAGGGATTGGATGTTGTTGAATACCTATATTTTGTATTGTGAGGATTCATAATATATTGAAAAAATAGGAGGTGTGGCTCCAAGGTTTGTCGGTTTTCTTGGTAAAGGGTTTCCAAGGTAAATCTCGGTGTTTATGTGTGAATGTTGTGTTGTAATATATGTTTTAATTTAAATAATATATATGATTTTCTTCATTGCACATGTTTAAAACTTAAAACTTACAATAGTATGCTACTAATTCTTGGAGTAATTTCTACTACTGCAAGTGGAATTTATGGTTCTTCTCCCCGTGTTCTTAATTACTCTTTATGTCCTCATATCATAAGAATACTCTTTTGAATGCATTACTCAACATTGTTATAACAAAATCAGAATATAAAGTAATTTCCATTTTGGTTCTAATTTTATCTTTAAGGGATTCATTTTCAACAGTTTTCCCATATATTTCACATCTCATGTTTCATAGTCTTGTCAGAGCATTATCTCATCCCTCTCAAGGATTCATTTTCAAAGACAATTATGATCAATCTTCTACACTTTTGCATCTATTTATTTATTTCTTCTATAAGTTTAGAGATTTTAAAAAAAAATTATGGACTTCCATTATGTATTTTTATTATTCTTTTCCATGGAATGAATGTGGAATTAGCTCCCCCTGAACTTAAGATCGATAACTTTCTATGTCCTTTAATATACATGTCAATCTGATCTGATATTTTGAATATTATGGGGATGATTGTATGTCATTATTCCAAGTTCAAAAGTATCACCCATTTGAAATTACCTCTCATGAGTCTTCTTGAGAGTATTGAGCTCAACCAGCCTGGTCATGAATCATACGCAGGCCTTGTCTAGGTTGAACCAAAGTCTTCAAGCATGGATCTATTCTTCTTGAGTTTCTATTTGATTGTTGGTCATTATTCATTCAATGTTGTATTAGAGTCAGTACCCAACCTTATTTTACTGCCATTATCCAATATGTGCCACTATTTTTCCTTTATTCCTATTTGAAAAAAATATATTTTGAGTGTAGGCCACTGTCCATAAATTCTTGATATTATGTTCCTCCAATATGCTAATATAATATTTACACTGTAGGAATATTTTAATGTTTATCTCCATATCTCAACCACTTCAACTTGCATCAGTCATTGTAGAAATTCTAAATCCTTGATGGCATAAAGAATTTCATAAACAAGCTAAGGATCTAGCGCTCAATCAACGTCACAAAGAATTGGAGAGATGTTGAATAAAAAGTGAATAAGAATGATGAACACACATGAATAATGAATCTCAATTGAGTAAAACTCACTTGTTCAATTAATGAATTGAATGTGTACATAATAAATACATGTCCAAAGGATAAATTGGAATTAGCTCACATTGGAAAGCTTAGAAGTTACTAAAACACCATATAGGACAAAATCTAACCTTCCAAAGCTATCCTAGCACCCTTGGTTGCTTTCTTATCCATGAGAAAATCTGTAAAGATTTATTATCTAATAAAAGATGGAATAAAGCAGTCAAGGCGCCTTAACTCCGAAAAATAGAGTAAAATCATATTATAAAATCATGCTGAAAAATAGAGTAAAATCATGTTGTGAGGGCACACTTGTGGATAAACTATGTCATGTAGATGGAAAATGTTTAAAATAATTACTAATATGACAACTAATGTTGGAACATTATACTAATCGCATGGGAAATTAATTTAAATTTTTTATCATGTGGTCTAGATGGGATTAATATTTCAACACCCCCCCTTAAGATTGACTTATGCATGAGTAAAAATGAAGCCAAAATTAAGGCCTAAGAAACATATTCCTTATATTCACCCTTTACATTATTCATCCATGTGAACTGAGGAAATAGGTAAACCTCATGAGAACAAAACCCTCCCTAAAAAATGGACATGAAAGGTAAACCAAAAAATGCTTCTCTCCAAACTCAAGTAGGTGAACTTGATCAGATTTATGGAGGAATAGTATTCTTGGGAAGAAGATGAATATTCTCAAATTGATTAGGTACACATATATATGGATTATGAAAAATGGAACCATGTAGATCAACTAATATACATTGACAGTAAAGCGAATAGAGGTGCTCTTTAGACTTGAACTTTGGACCAACTAGGGTGCCAGGTCCAAAAGAGGCTTGATGAGGTGTTAGAGACATTATCTTCAAACTAAAATATGATTTAAATTAAGTATGAATATATCCAAACAAATTTTATTTCTCTTGAAACTTTAAACCAAAGGAGGTTGTATCAACTCCAAGAAAGAGATGGAACAAGTGTCCCAAGTTTACCAAACCAATGGAAATGTATTCTCCATCTTGAGTAGATATTGAATGAACTAATCCAGTCAATATAGAGGAATACATAAGAATAAAATAAACAATGAGAGTGAGGGTGAAACCAACAACTAAAAAATGTGATCTAGCCTCCAAAACATCCAACTAATCAAATAGTGCTCCATCATCCAATGAAGTATGCACATGATCATCATCAACTGACATGTTATCTTCAAGATTCGAATTAGAATACTGTGAGAACAATGATGAGATATGGAAGGTGATTTCTTCATCAACAATAGAAGATTGAATTTCTTCTTCGTGTAGAACTACTTCATGGGAATCAACAAAGGGAGAATGACCCTCTATAAGGAGACTTGCAGCAATTTTAAATTGTGTTGATATTTATACCATTATTCTTCTTCTGAACAACTTTTGAGAAATTGTACCTGTAAATATGAAATGGAGGATTAATTATTGAGCTCCCTAAGCTTTGATACCATGTGTAAACTCTGAATCCTTTATTTCGTAAAGAATTTCATAAACAAGCTAAGTATATAGCACTCAATTAATGTCACAAAGAATTACAGAGATATAGCATAAAGAGTGAAGAAGAATGATGAACACACATGAATAATGACTCCCAGTTGAGTAAAACTCATTTGTTGAATTAATGAATTGAATGTGTACATAATAAATACATATCCAAAGGATAAATTAAAATTAGCTCACATTGGAAATCTTAGAAGTTACTAAAACACCATCTATGACAAAAGATAACCTTCGAAATAAATCCTAGCACCCTTAGTTTCTTTCGTATCCATGAGAAAAGATGTAAAGTTGTTGTAAAGTTGTCTCATATCATAAAAGTAGGAATAAAGTAGTAAAGGTGCATTAACTCGGAAAAAACAAAGTAAAAGCAGGCTGTGAGGGTGCACTTGTGGATAAACTATGTCAAGTGGATGGAAAATGGTTAAAATAGTCACTAGGATGACAACTAATGTTGGAACATTATACTAAGCCCCTAGGAAATTAATCAAAAGATTTTATCCTATGGTCTATATAGGATTAATATTCCAACAGTCCTCAAATTGGATTATTAATAAGTGATGATGTTTAAATTCATTTCTTAATCAAGCAACCCTTAAACAGGATTTCAAGTAGTGCACAGTCCAATTATTGTCATCCTTAGGACTCCAACTTAGTTCATCAACAAGACAATCTACTCTTTTTGCATGTCCACATACGATTCCTTATGTTCATGAGAAAAAATTCTGAAGCAAATTCAGATATAATATAAAACATGGTCTATGACAAATATAACTAAGATATGTACTTGCATAGGACTGATATAGTTCCTTAATTTGTATACTTCATATTAGTCCTTTGATCCTCCTCTCACTTAATTCAAATTTATTACACCCTGGATTCCATATTGAATGTCCAGTTCAATCACAATATTTCTTCAATAGGTTATAGCCTTGATTCTTCATTATTCTCCAATTTAAAAGATTTTTCACCCTAATTTGCCTTGTCATATATCAAAGGTACAATGTTTTCTTGAGAAAAATCAATCTCAACCAGTCTTTTAACACTCATTTCTATAGTAACCCTTTTCATACTCATATTTTCCTTATGTGTGAGTTAGCGTGAAGAGATACATTGAATCTTTGCATTAGACCGCTTCAATAACTTTCAATAATATTCTCTTGAACACTGTCATAATATTTCTCTAAATCATCATATCTCACATAGTGGGTTCTTTATATTTTTCCCAGAGGACTCCCAAACAGCTCCATCAACAATTTGTAATTCTTATGATTTCCTTATTCGAGGGTATCTTATTTGTTTTGTGATTCACAAGCATATAAGGGTTGGACCCTATTTCTCATCCACCTATGTCTCATCTCTTATAAGGGATAAAACCAATACCTCATGTACCTCATCTTTCCTAGCTTCATAGATCATTGATGTCCCATTAATTTCCTTTAAATTGGATTCTAGTTCTTCATGAGTATAGGTCTCTGCTAATTTTACTTTCCAAACATTCTTTCTCTTGGCTGTAATATTTTATTCTTTGTGTGGATGAAGTAAGAGTATTTTACATGTATTTTCTTGTGTCATGGAAATTTTTTCATTCTTCTATGTGAACAACTTGTTTTCAATGGATTTAGGATGCTATTTGCTTCTCCAAACCTTAGTGTTTTTTCATCTAGGAGTTCTTAGCATGTCAAATCTACAATCTCTTTCCAGGTGTCTAGAATTGTGACATGGTTAACATTTAAAATTCACATTCATATTGAATATGTAGTCTCTTTCCATCCATCCATAAATGTGATGCTTTAAACATTTAACATTATATAAATTGATGTAAACATTTCTAGCTCTAACTTAATCATTTCTGCAGTTTACTGCTTTATGCCCAAAATGGCTACAAGAGAAACACTAACCATGAAAATTATTTTCATACCAAATAGTAACTAATATTCCCTGAAATGCAATCCTTTTGTATCCTATCTTTGCATTTTTTGGTTGATCATGGCTTTTTACCCTATGGGAGTCCCTTGAGACATTTTCTTGAACTTTCGATTTCTCTTCAACACTCTTTCATGGTTCAAAAATTTCTTCCTCTTTATGATTATAACCAATACATGTCATGTCACTTGGAGATATTTTATGATTAAGTATGTCTACCAATACTAAATATGTCTTCTTAAATTTCAAATTCCTTTCCATTTTTTCTTTCAAGGAGACAATCTCAAGGTCCCTTGATTGACATATCTCATTCTTCTCTTTTATTCATAATTATAATAATGAATTCATTTTAGAGTATTATTCTAGATTATCATTGAGTATCATAATTTCATTGTATTCCTTTTGATTTGTTTTGCTTGACCTTTCCAGTTCAATATTTAAACAGATGATTTCAATTCCCTTGACTGGCATAATTTACCCATTTCTTGTATTTGGAAAGTTAATAAGGTTAGTTCTTTCTTTTCTTCATCCAATTGGATTTTCATATCAGCAATATTTTTCATAGCCTATTCATTCTCTTCATGTTTATTTTTTCTTAGATTCTTCTAGTATTTTTTGCAACACATTCTTCGCTTGGAATTTCTCCAATTCTTCTAGAGAATACATTACTTTTCTTCCAATATTTTCAGCAGTATCCTTAGGAACTTCAATATATGAGCCATCCTCATTGTCCATATCAATATATTCTACTATAAGTCTAGAATTAGGATCAATTATACCTTCTTCATAGTTTGCATCCTCTTGTTCAAGTAGGCATACTTCTTCTTCATTTATAATAGAGAAATGAGTAGCATCACATTCTTAATTATTGCAATCCAAGAATTCAGGAGAGTTCTCATCTTTATAATTGATTGAATCTTGAGACAAGTCTTTTATGGGGCTATCATTTGTTTCTTGTCCTTAAGTTGAATATAGATTTTCTAATTTGAGCTATATTTCCTTTCTTGAGGAGTAGTATCCTATTTTTTTTTATTGAATATGTCAATCCATCAATAATAGGATACATTTCCATTGAGTTATTTTTCCTTGCATCCTAATGAGATTTGGGATTCACTTTATTTGGAGGGGTGTAGACAGTGACATTTGAGTTCCATGTGCCACATCCTATTGCTCTCAAATACCACTTCATTCTTATACTCCATATCTCATAATTTTCCCCATCAAATAATGGCACTTCATTCATAGCTTGTTCATCCATTTATGTGTTTAACGATCTCCTTCAAGTTGGTTATACTTGTATGAAGGACATGATATGATAATAATTGATGGAACACATAATGACACTGAGAGGGGGGTGAATAAATATCATTCCCTATATTTGAGCTTTTCACTTTGTTAACACTTTATCAAACTTCATCAATCATTTATAAGTTAATCTCATCAACATGTATGCAATCATAAATCATCAACAAGAGTAAACACAAAATATATATGGAAAAAAAATATCATGTATTGATAAAAAAAAACATAAGAGATTATATCAAATGATGGAGATTGCAATATTTGAATGCATCAGATGCAACTGATGGGAGGCACAAACCTCCTTCTTTCTTCAAATCCTACTGAATGGATTCTAGAACGCACCAATTCGGTATCTCCTACTAGAAGTAGGCTACAAATACATATTGTTTCTATCAGATCCAACTAACAAACATGTTCCAACACATTTTGATATTCAATTCTCTATCCAAATCACAGTGACACCTTTTCACTATATAAGTACTTCAGTTCTTCACTTTAATACACTTCAATCCTACCTCAAAAAACTTTACAAGATCAACTTCAAATACACTCTTGTTTTGAAGAGTCTTACAACTTCGTCAATGTCTTCTTTAAGACTCTAATCCTACTTCTGTTCAAGGGTTCAGATTTATAACTGTTGTATTTTCAAGATCTGTAACAATGTATAATGACTTCTCAATCTTAGAGACAATACTTATCAACTCCTATGATGGAGTAAATGTATATTATAGAGTAGATCTAGGAAATGGAGGGTTTCGCACCAAAGCTTTCCAAATATCCAATGTCAACAAATATATAAGGGATATGGTTATATGTCTATTCCTAGAGGGATTGTGTTTCACTCCAAATGAGGAACTTATATTCCAAGAACTAGCATGACCAATACACAATGGGACACCCTAAGTGAGAATACATCTTCTAACCAGTCCATTATTGTCTTTACCCATATGCATGTATGTAAAAGGATTAATAATTTTTGGGGAAAATAGAATTAATCATAAGGAAAGATACATTACATATGTTACGTTGTTCTTGATATATAATTTTATTCCATCAATATTGAAACATACAGTCATGATAATCTAATTTATTAACTTATAATCTTATGACAATCTAATCCAATCAAATGCAATCAATCGCTCTTTGCTTAAGTTTCATAGATTGTGATCATAGCATGCTTCAAAATGTGAATCATTGGGAATTTAATCCAATTGTATTGCCTAGAATTTCATGAGCTACCAAAACATTGTTGAGACTATTTATATTTTTCCTTTACCATACATCAGTTCTTCTAAGTTGGTATAAACTTAAGAATGGCATCAAAATTTGGAGGAGATATTTTATATATGACATCTTCCACAGTCCATTCTAACAAATATGTCTTTGGATATGTCAATAGTCATGTATCGTGGCCTTACCCATTCTCTATTGAGTATTTTCCATTCTTTTATTTAAACAAAAAGTTATACCATCATGGTCTAGGTTAAGAGTACTTTTCCTACTCAATTAAGAATTCTAGTTTCCCACTGGATAAACCAATATAAATGCATATCCACCATAGTTATGCTTGTCCCCTTCTATAATTTCCCTCTCATAAATCAATAATTTCATATCCTACTTAAATGTATATTGAATACAAAATCATGTTTGAATATGCTGGTAGCAATGGTCTTGTTAAGAATTTTCAATCAATAAAGGATTTTCCACTAATTATATAAGTGAAACCACATGTTTGATATTTATACAATAAATATCATGTAGAAAGAATAGAAATCCAAAGAAAAGAAACATTTGGGCATTCATCATATTTGGCCATCCCTTAACAGCAAATTTTTCAACCAATATTCACTCTCATCTTGTTGATAATAAAATAGGTGGTTGTTGGTGAGGTAACTTTCTCTAAATTGACCAAGTCAATAATGAAATGCATTCAAAATTATTTCTCATTCAGTGATAGTTTTGAAATATGATTTTTGGAGTGCATTTAATTGGAAAATTGTAGACATTTTCTTATGTGAGTTGGGTCTAGACATCCTGTAGACATTTTCTTCTATGATTTGGGTCTATACATATTACAGTTAAGGTTTTTGTTATTTTACTCCCCTTATATATTTAATATTTTATGATGTTATAATAAAATCTCCTCCTTCTCACCTTCGTTCCCTTGTGTGTCATAAATTGAGTGGATATAATGGTTAGGAATATGTGTTTTCTCTTATGAGGTCATAGGTTCAAATCTAGAGCAAGGTTGGCTATGTAAACCTAGTTTGTACATTGAAACTTTTTATTTTTGTAATTATTATTTAACTTCATTTTATTCCCAAATGTTCCATCTCCCTTATTTTCTTGTAATATCCCTCTTATTCCCATCTGTATTGCTATGCACCATGATGATCAGATGAAGTGTTCACTCAAAACATGTTAATCTACAAATTTTCTACACAACTTAAATAAAAAGATATGAAAATATATCCAAGTGTGAAGGCCTCCACTCTACTATTATATTAATTTGTATTAAATAAGTGGTCATATGGGACTTGTGGTATATTTCATTATATCCCTTTACGCATTGGCATACATTGTATTGAACAATATGAGGTAAAATATGTCTCTTCTATCGTTGCAAGTATTTAGTTATCATGCAACTTTATTATCTAGTAAAGATGGCATGAAGATAGAAAAATGAGGAAATTCAATCATTTCATCCATCTTTAAAATTTAGGGAAGCCAGTTGAATGAATTACACAATATAATCTCCAGAAATTGCAACAACATATAGAAAATAGTGCTTTATAATCACTCCAAGAAGAATATATAAAATAATAAAAAACATAACAAATTTTTATCTCGTGATCTTAAAGAAGATATTAGTTTTCTATGAACTTCAATTGGCCTAAAACATGATAGATCCCATCTTTCTCAACAACTACCTAGTAATTAGCTTATGGTATTATGTATTCAGTGAATGTAGTAATTGATACATAGAATGACTTACTCTATTCATCTCCATTACTAAAATAAGTTGTGAAAGTTGCTTCAAATGAAAGTTTCAAAAATCATGTATCAAATAGAAGAGTTGGATAAACTAAACAATAGGTTACTCTAACTGGTTGAACTAAAAATTAGGGTATTATGTAGCTATATGTTTGTTGAAATTCATAAATTGTGTTTACTTTAAATAAATACCACTAGTAGCAATCATGTTCGGAAAAAATAAAATTAGGGAACATGGGAGATATAATGTATGGAAAGAATGAATGGAAATTTCTATTACATTTCTATTTATCATTGTCGATGTAGTAGATGACCTTGAAATAGAACAAGGCTTGAGCTATGTCTCTTTGACAAATTGAAAAATGCATGCATGCCTTTCCCGTGGAAACTATTGATGCTAAAACATTTCAGCATAAAATTAAACAAGACTAATAAAACCCAATACAAAGAGATATTGTTTCTAAATGATAGCCATGGAAAAAAAAAAGTAAGCCATAAATGACCGAATATGAAGAGTTCAAATTCTTGATAAGAAATCCAGTTGTTATGTGGTGGCTTTTGCTTCTTTGACATTATTGTCCATCTAGCATCACCATTTTTAAATTTTAATGGTATAGTGTTGTTAGGTTCCTCGCAAAGGCATGCATGCTAATGACTAAACACACAACCAATAACACAAAGAAAAGTAGACATAAAAGCTCAATATTTTATCATTACAATATGTACACATATATACATGGATAAAGGACTATTAGTTTCAAGTTATTAGCAAACTCTTGGACTCCCAAAGACTCTTCATCACTTAACCTCACAGATTAGTTTCCAACAACGCCCCCCTAATTTGAAAGCGTGTATATGAGTATAAAAAAGAGAATTGAAATATGGAGAAACATGGTTGCAAAAGGATGAATATCTCCAACTTTCCAAGAAAGTTAGCATAAGTTTCAATATCCTGTTAAATACAAGTTCTCTCTGAAGTGGTGGTTTTGGTTGACTACAAACTGAAAGAGGGTTAACAGAAGATGATGTCTTATACTAAGTAGGTGGTTTAAATTGACCACAAACTTTCAATATCAACAACTATAAAATCAAGAACCATGAAGGTGGTTTAATTCTAACCACATACTCTGGAACTTGGCTTGAAGGCTCAAAGGTTCTTGCATGGGGGATTCATCTTGTTGACCAATATCTTATCACGTTCATCCATAAAGGGGTGTTTTTTTAATATGAAAATAAGGTCAATATATTGTAGGTATTGGGGGGTGAGGAGTAGGGTATGGGGGTTTTATATGCATTGGGGGGTGTAAAAATGGGTGTCTAGTAAAATGATGGAATATCCCCTCAAAATAGGGGTTTTTAAACTGAAAAAACGTATTGTGAGGGGGACTCAACAATAGTATTTTTGTGGGTATTTATCAAAATCTAATGAAATTAGGGAAATTCTTTAATATCCCATGAACGAAGGCACTATGGCATAGTTTCACTAAGTGAAGACCTGGTGGGTTCCTGGAACATTCCAAAAGTCTAGTAGAAGTTTTCTTTCTTCTACTAAATGAGTGGATTTAAGCTAAACACAAACTCTAGAACTTGGCTCAAATCCTCAAAGGTCCTTAGAACATTCTAAAAGGTTAGTAGAATATAGTGCAATATTCTACGAAATGGATAGCCATGGATCTCACTCTCTCTACAGCTCTGAGTTTGCCAAGATCAAGACTCTAGATCTTACGCAGGCTCGCTTGTTCTTTCTTGCTTTTTCTCGCACAAATTTGAATCTAACATCTTAATCTAGTTGTATCTCAATTCTGATTGTTATCACTCACTTGTTTCTAGCCCTTCAACATTCCCCCATGTCAATAAGAAAGTGAGGAGAAGAATATCTCCCAATTGCAAGATGTGTCAATATTCATGAATGAACTCTCTGGTATGACTTATAAATATTCTTGGATATTGACGACCATTTCCAAGAAGTGATCCACCCATAATGAATCTTCTATCTTGCAGGTTTCTTCATAATGAAGCATTTGTCTGAAGAATGGGTGTGTTTTCCACAATTCTTGCAATGGTGAAGATAAAAACACTGATCTTTCATGTGACCAACTCAATTATAGTGTCGGTATGTCAAAATATGAACTGATGAACGTGAAATCTCATTAAGGAGTCCAACACTCTGAAATTGGATTGGATTGAAGAAATCGGGAGTGCAAACTACCACTTCCTTATTGTATCCAAGACCAGTTATGTGTTTTTTATGGTTGATCTCTTCCCATTGCCTAATTATGGGATTGGGAAGAACAAGAGAAACCTCTATATTCATAATTTCATCTCCATTTCTTTTGCTTATAATGGGGTTCCACTAATTTTATTATGTTCTTTTGAAGTGGTGTCCTTCTATGCATGATGTTGAATAGGATCATATAGAGGATGGTTCTGAACATGAAAATTTTCATAATGTTTATTTTCATCATATTGGAGTTGAAACCCAAGTTGTATAAAATCAAGAGTTTCTTGTGAATCTTTTACACAATCTCGGATGTGAGTGATGGTAGTATTTTTTACCATGATAGTGTTGTCGATAGAGGAAAATAGTAGATTGTTTAGTAACTCTACCAAGACATTTAATATTGTCATTGATGACACTGTGACTCACTCAAATGGAAAAAGGCTTTTTGCAACTCCAGTTGTTTACAAACAAACTCAGTAATTGAAATATTTTACTCAGCAATTAGAGGGTTTTAGATTCCATCAAAACTGCACCCAAGTACAATGTAATTCAATTTTATTTTGAAATATACAAACAAATAGTAGCAAGTTACAAAATACAAATGAACTTACAATGATTGTTGATGTTAAATTGATTCTTATTAATATATGCTCAAAAATGATTGAATGATTTGATATATAACTTTTAAAATTTCGTGAATTAAACAAATCCTTATAACTCCAATACAAAGTTTTATAAAGTTTGAACAAATACCATAATGGTTATAACTCCCAACATAAACCATATATCTCCAAAAAAAATAATGTATGACCCCTTTACATGTAAATATTAAATTGAAAAACGAAATATAATCATTTTCCAAATTATTTAATCTATTCCTAAATATTCCTCATTCATATTTAAAGTAATGGAAAAATTACTTCAACCAAACCTCCTTAGAACCATTTTATTTTACTCCTTTTAAGAGATATTTTTTCACTTTTTAAAAATTACCCTCTCATGTTTCTCACCGTAGCCCTTCATGTTTCTCAATGCAACCCTTCACTTTTCCATTTCCATGTCATCTTTGTCAAATCATATTTCAAATGTGAAAATATTATCCAATTAAATATAACCTTAGAACGAAGCGACTCTCAAGCATACCACCCAAATGAAATCTTGTATAATAATATTCCCAAATTATGTTGGCATGGTCCAAATGTCCACGGTCAACTTTTTTTTTAATTTTTTTGCATTAATTGTAGCTGATATCGGTCGTGCTTGTCTCACACACAAAATAGACTGACCACATGCACCACGCTTCAACTCCTTCATTCACATATCTTAAGAAACACATGGGGAGGTATTCAAACTCGATGAAGACAGAGTGCAACTTAATAGTGAAAGAAGATTTCCCAGCTTGAGGAAGTGAGAAATAATTCCACACAAGGACCAATGCTAGTAAGTATGTTCTCTTGAGAATGGAAGATTCTATACATCAATTGGAAATTAATCACATCCATTCCATGTGGGGGATTATGATTGAGGTTTGACATTACAAATTACTACAATGAGTTTGTGCATAGATTCAATGCTCCACTAAAACATCAAATGTTGTGACAAAGAACCCTTGAGAAAGCAAGATAGTGTTGAAGGTCTCCACTACAACCAAAACATTGTCCTCTTCAAAACATTGTCCTCTTCGAAACTCTTCCAGCATCTCAAGAAGTTTCTCTGAAATATTTTGTACACATAGGCACTCAAACACAAGCATGGTGTAATGGAAAAATGGAACACACCAGTCACTCTTCAATTGCAATAACTCCACTTTCCAGTCCTTCAAATGAGAGAGGCATCTCCCCAGTCATCAAAACAAAATACAACTCCAACGATTCTCCATGTAGAGGGAATACTAAAAATAAGAGCTATGGCCCATCTAGATGGATCTCGAACAACAAACAAGGAAGAGCTAAAATTATTCTACAGGCGGCTCTAATATCACTATTAGGTTCCTCACAAAGGCACACACACTAATGACTAAACACATAGCCAATAACACAAAGAAAAGTAGACATGAAAACTCAACATTTTATCATTAGGATATGTACACAAATATCAATGGAGAAAGGACTGTTGGTTTCAACTTCCAAGTGGTCTCTTGGACTCCCAATGACTCTTTGTCTCCTTGTTGATGTATTTGTAACTTCGGAATGTATTCAACTTGTATATCTTATATTGTACCCCGATGTTCCTATCGGGAGAATCATTTGTATTTCATTGTACCTCAATGTTCCTATCAGGAGATTCATTAATATAATAAAGTCATGTAAATTCAATGAGGTTAACCCTCCGTTGTAAGTCGGGGCAATAGTCCCCACAATTGAGTTAAGGTTAACCCTCCTTGTTGATCGGAGGGTAAAGTCCCCACAGTTGTGGGGCACTAGGGTTATTAGACTCTCCTAAGGAATTCGGCCCTGGTAAGTAATTGTTAAGTGAGGCCGACTTGTTCGAGTGGACATAAAGTGAACAAAAGAATATAAATAGAAGTGAGGCTCTCCTCATTTCTATACACATACACACTCACTCAAATGGGGCGCATGAGTGAGAGAGGAAGTGCTAGCACAAGTGAGAGAGATCAGCTATCGGAGATCATCTTTATGTTTTTGGGTTTTACTTTTTCTATTGGTGCTCATTCTATCTCTGAGGAAGTTGCGGGGTTTTCTCCTTTATGGTTTCCCTGAGGAAAATTCTTTGTGTCTCTTGCCTCTTGTGATTATTGTTGTGCATGTTATTCTCTCAGATAATATCCTAAGATCATATTTCTTAAATGATAAAAATCTAACATGGTATCAGAGCTAACCTGAGAAGAAGACACTGTGTAGTTGTAGAAGCTAGGGCTTCTTACTTTTTGTGTCTCTCTCCACAATTCATCAACAAAAGGAGGCTAGGCTGACTCTCCATTGAAGAGTGCATCTTTCTGTCGAAGTAGAATTTGATTCCGAGCATTTTCAATCTTTGTTGCAGGAAATTAGGGATTTTTACAGAAGAGGAATTTTTGAGTGAGCCCAGTATAGGATTTCTCTCCTCATAAAAATTGAATTTTAAAGACCAAGGTCGAATTTTTTTGTTGAGTGAAACTCCGAGAAATCCAAACCCTACTTTGACCTTGGGCCTAAAAAACCCTAAAATACTAAAAATGGTAGTTTTGGTACATCCACTATATCTCGGGAGTGAAGAATTCTTAGGAGCCGAAATTTTCATAGGTTGAAGATAAAATACTGATATACCTGTGTAAACATTTCAGCCTCAGATTTGCTGTATTCTGGGAGATATGATTCCTCCAAATCAGGGTTCCAGCGTCTTCCAGGATTGATCCCTAAACAGGACACCTAGGGAGAATTGCTATATCTCGGGCTAGAAAAGTCCAAATGAAAATTTGCAAGATTTTCTAGATAGGGCACGGAATTTACTTTATGTGGTAAAATTTTCAGTTCTTGATGATGAAACAGGGACACGTGGCAGTCCATACAATTTCGCTATTCTAAACAGTCCTGAAACACATCACCTTGGAAAAACTCTCATAAGTCCCAATTGGTGAAGCCAATTCTGATAAAACCTATGGTGTTGGAACTAGGATAGATAGGGTTACCTCAGTATGAAATTTCAGACACATAGGAGTAGTACTTTCATAGATACCGCAGAAACAGTATCAAGAATTTCTGCAGAAGAAATTGGTAAAGTAGGGCTTCATGTTCCGGGAGCTTCCCTCCACTATTTTCAGAAAAGGAGTACATTGGACAACTCGCCTTGAAGAGGCCTATATTTTTATCTAATCAAAAGTTTTAAATTCCAAGTTTTGAAAATTATGGTTTCTCTAACAAACCCTAGATCAGCCAGCTCCAGAACCAGGATGGACACCTCAAATCAGTAAGATCTAATCTTTTGTTATTTACTGTTGAGGCACTCATTTCAAAATGACTAATCACACCAAATTGATGACAAGCTTCGTGAGGCTGACAAATTCCAAGAATGGAAGTATAGGATCTCACTATTTCTTGAATGAAATGAATTAGACACCTACATAAGTAGAGAGGTTCCAATTCTCGAGGGAGATTAGGCTAAAACCTTACACAAGAAGAACTTGGTGAAGGCCAAGAAGATCATTGCTGATTCAATCAAGGATCACCTTATACCACAAGTGTCTTCCCTAAATACACCTAGAGAGATGTTTGATTCCTTGACCAAGCCACTTGAAGGGAAGAACATAAATTGGAAGATGACTTTGAGAAACCAGTTGAAGAATGTGAAGATCCAGAATGCAGAATGTGTGCCAGAAGGAAGTGATTACCTTTAGCAGACTCTAGGAAGAGTGAATAGAAGAAGAAGCTCGACTCAACTCTCATGATTCCAAGAAGATCCCTTAAGCGATGAGGAATATGAAGGACTCAATTCTTGAAGTACCTCTTATCCAACTTAGTATTTGGATAAGAAATGATGCGGTTATGAATAAAGAAGATGATGAAGCTGAAGGATCAAGAAGGAGTCTACCCACGAAACGAATAAAGATAAGTATTCAATTTTCATTTCATGATATTATTTTGTTATGTATTTGTTTATATTCAGTTGATGAGTTATGCATGATATAATTTTTTCATTAATGACAATATACTACTACTATGCATGTTATGGGTAAGTATCCTGTCACGTCCCCTTGCCCTCCGACCGGCAAGGAGGACGCGACTAAGAGCTTTAACAAGACCAGGCTAACTGCCCATGAACATGTACAGGAAATAAAATTGCCTAAACAGAATGCTGAAGTAGAATGCATTGAAATAAAACATGTATAGATGCCAATGCTTATCAAATACAGCTACCGTGAATTATCATACACAGCTTAATTAATTCATCTTGCACAGATGCAATTGTATATGATGCACAGCTATGATTATCTATCTTGTACAGCGGAAACCAACATCATTCAACAAGCATTCTTCAACATGTTCATTTCATTTTCATTATCAGTAAATTAAGAATTGCAGAGGTAAAATGTACAAGATCACTTATCTTATGAAAGCTTTGCTCCGCAACCAGCTACGCCGCTGCAACGTTCCACCCAACCATAGGCCATCGTGCTCATCAATTTCTCAGCAACGCTGCCACCCCCGAGCTGGGCATGATTCTCCAAGGAATAAGGGAACTAGCAGACTGACATATAGCCAAAGGTAACCAAAACACAGCCAAGCCAACCAAGTTGGGTTTATCAGGCCATTAAGGAGCTGGAGAAGGCAATTTGCTAAGCTGGTGAGCTCACTACAGAGCCCAGAACACCTACACCAAAACTAGCCTGACCTCTAACACACCCATCCACACCCAACACAAGGAATCAGTCCCTTCTCTGCTACACAGTCCCTCAGGCCCTGCATTCCCTTCCAGTGCTATTCAGGGTTGATGGAGAAGAAGGCCAGCCCTCTAGTTTTGTCTGTGTGGTTTCTAGCACCAGGTTTATCAAGCAACCAAGCCAAAATCCTCACTCCTCACACAGTCTAAGGACCAACCATTGCACTCAGGCAACCAATTTAGCTAACACAGCTTGAACAGTAAAAACGAATTACACAGCCCCATACGTAACAGCAAAAACGGCTCACAACATGGGGGAAAACACACCATCCTGAAGCTTATCAGGGAAACCAAATCACAGCAGGGAAAAAACGTCCCAAATAGCCAGTGCGTGAGACCCAAAAGTCAGTGAGACAGCCAAAAACGTGAATGGCTCTTCACCACCATGGTGAAAAACACATGAAATCACAAAAACGCGAATGGAAAATGCACCAGCAGCTCCAAAAACGTGAGGAGGACAACCCAGGCCCTGGCATTACAAAAACGACCTCCAATCCATGGGAAAAATGAATCCACAGCCAAAAACATGGAAGGAAAAACACACAGGAAACTCCAGCTGCTCCCAAAGCGTGAGTAAAAATGGAAAACGTGAATGCCTCGCCGAATGGCATATGTTTTTGGGCATTTTTCTTGCCAAGGAAGTCAGAACACATTTTTCAAAAATGGGTCTCTGCCCAATTCGAATTTGGTTGCCCATACTCTTCCCCTTCCATGCAATAACTGCCTCAACCACCAGCAGTCTTTCTTCAATGAAAGTGGTTGGGTAAAAACAAGAAGAAGTCACATGGGTATTTTCCCTTATTGGCTAAAGTTGGACAATTTCCCCACATCCTCACCCTTGGAAGATCATGCCCCATTCGATTTAGTTGCCGCGGCCGTAGCTGGTTGTGTCCATTAATTAATTATGATGCATATTTACATAATGGCGAACATAATATGTGCCGCATGCCCCGATATTCAATCGGGGACAAATTTTAAATCCAAAACATAGCATAACCGATCAATGGTGGGGCCTTGGCCTTTAGCTCCACACCATGATCATTACAATATATACATCGTGTACATTTAATGTAACGGGGTCAAAACCGGGACATTACATATCCCATGGTGATATACAACTCTCCATTGCTACTTATCTAGAATGAAACCTCGTTACTGACATATTGGATTAGTGCACAATCTCAATGATGTCATGGTAGAGATGGAAGGCATCTAGAAAGTTTCCATGAGATATGGATGAATGTTTGTATTGACTAAAATAGTTGCATGATCGTACATTTATTCATAATAATTTGTCATTATGAATATGCATTATGAAATGTTTCTAACCATACAACTAATGCATTTGAATTTGTTGGAATATAATCTGTCAGGATTATACGTTAGTGTACATAATAGGAATATGAATAGTTGCATAGGAAGGTGAAAAGGCTGGTTCTCAACCACCACATGAAATGTATAAATGTATGCATTAGCAATGGAATAGAAAAGAATTGGGAGTTATTTTACCCAACAGTGGTATCAAAGCTGCCTGCCATAACTCCTGCCTGCATGCCTGCCATTCTCCCTGCCAGACCTTCGTTCTGCCAAATTCGTTTCGGGCTGCCTGCTCCGTCAGTCTACCAGTCACATGCATTGTATGCGTTATTCTCTCCTGAACCTGCATTGAGGAATGAAGTATGAAATAGTCCGTTGGTTAGTTACTCCCTCAATTAGCTAGACACTCTCGACTGCCCTCTGCTGGAAAAATCAAACGTGAACTGCCTAACCCTAATCTGTTGTGTAAGCTACGATTTCATAGTATTTCTGCTGTGAGTTCTTTGAATTTGTGACCACGATTTGGTGACTAAAGATCGTTGTTGATTGTGTAATCTCGTGGAGTATCCTTCCTACGACCTGCTCCTGTGGAGTATCATGAAGATGGAGTGTGCTGCTTGTTATGTGGTGAGAACCGTGGAGTGTTGTGTTCATTAATGAGCTGTGATTGTGGTATATGTTGTGTATCCATACGCGTTGAGTATATATTTTTATATGCGTTGTATATATGTTGCATATTGAAGAGGCATGTGTATTGAAGAGGCTTGCATTGAAGACTGCGTTGTGAATACTGCGTTGATATCTCTTGTGAAGACTGCTGATATCTCTTGTGAAGACTGTGTTGTGAAAAGACTGAAGTATTCTTGTTGAAGACCGATGATTGAAGGCTAAGGATCATGCCTTTACATTTGCGTGAAGTGTTGGTCGTTCAGCTCATCTTTTCACGCCCTCAATCAGCTGCGTGAAGATTCACGCCTTCAGAATACAGCGTGGAGGTAAACGCATAAACCCTAATTTTTTGACCTAATTCCTGTGCATAGAGTGACTGCGATCTCCCTTGGTGTGGATGCTGGGATGCTGATGCACTGTGGAAAGTTTTGTATTGGAGATATGAGTTTATATATATGCATTGAGTATATGTGCTGTGTATTGGAGCTATGAGTTTGAATCTATATGCATTGAACTGGTATCTCTCTCTACTGGTGCGTTGAATTGAATTCATGAGTTTCAATTTTCTTTCATTCTGCTGCAATTTGTTTGAAGACCGGTGACTGAGAACTGTACGTGGAGATTCACGCCCTTTCTCAAGTGCACTAGAGTGCTTGCTATCACAACGTCCACGCTCAAAGGAGTCACAGCTTCCATCTCCATATCCTTGATCGCTGCAACACCATGAGCCTCAAGGAAAATTTCTCATGTGCATGGAGTTGCTCGTATTCTGCAGATATCAGTGTTCAGAATTTGTTGAAGATTGAAGACTCATGTTTTTTCATTTGCCTGAAGAGTGAATCCTTTGAATCCTGGTGACTGGACCGTAGGTGAATATTCACACCATTGAGTGGAGGTAAAATATTTTGTGACCATTGGGTTGCACAAACCCTACCTTCTGTCCACACTTATAGAGTTTGTCTACAAATATTTTTCATATGCATAATATGGATATTGTATGAGCCCGAGAGTATTAATTGTTGAGCATGTGTCTTATGTATGAACCTACGAAGGATGAGTGTGAGCCATGACCTTTATAATGAGTTGTGAATGATGTGATTTGAAGTGTTGAGAACCCACTCTGCTACAATACATTGTATTAATATATCATTCTAAAACAAATGATATAGAGCTATTGGATTATTTTGATAAGCTGTAAAATTATTTGTATAGGCTGCAGAATCATATTGTAATTTGTAAAGGAGTAGGAATCTAAACTTGCATCCCATATCTTTTTCCAAGTATTCTGTAAGTTACAGTTTCCAGATTAGAGATGCACTCTTTGGAATCTATTATTGGTGTTGCCCTTGCTGGCAAAGACCAATCCAAAGATCATCCCAAAGGAGAAAGCAGCAAGAGAGGAAGAGGAAGAAGAAACTTCAGAGGTAGAGGAGGCAGAAACAACTCCAACAAAAGATCAGATTTGAAGTGCAAGCATTGTGGAAAGACTGGACACACATCAGATCAGTGTTGGGCTTCGTGGGACTCCATCAAAGACAGACATAACCAGAAGAAAGATGACAATAAGAACCAAGATGCTAGTAAATATTCAAATTCTGCTCATTTCTTTGTTGCACATTGTAATCTTGGTATTAATGAAATGACTTCACTTTCATATTACACAGAATGTTGGCTACTTGATACTGGTGCAACATCACACATGACTTTTAGAAAAGACTGTTTTGAAGAACTTAATGAAACAATAAATGGCATAGTGTACTTTGCAGATAAGTCAAGTCTTAAACCAAAGGGAATGGGCACCATTCGACTGAAGATGCCTAGATTCCCTGATTTCTTGTTGAAGAATGTTCTTTATCTTCCAGAGTTGCAGAGAAGCTTGCTATCCTTGGTGGAGATTCGACAGCAAGGCCATTCCATCCACATGTTTGATGGAATCGTAGAAATAAGAAATTCCTCTGACAACCAAGTCATCATGACTGGATACGAAGATGGGAAGCTGCTAAAGCTAAAGGGTTCATCTGCAAGAGTTCAGAACTATGCCTACCTCTCTCAGCATGGAGAAGGAAATTTGTCATCAAGTTTATTGTGGCATGCAAGATTTGGTCATTTGAATTATAATAGTCTTCATTTGTTGAGAAATAATGGTGTATTTGGTTTTCCCACCATTCCCAAAGAGAAGAACAAATGTGATGCATGTATATTAGGGAAACACAGTAAGCTGCCATTCCATGAATCTAATTTCAAAGCAAGTAGGAAATTAGAATTAGTGCATTCTGATTTATGTGGCCCAATGCCAACTCCTTCTGCCAATGGGAATAAGTATTTTATGACCTTTGTTGATGACTACTCAAGAATGTGTTGGATTTACGGTTTAAAGACAAAATCAGAAGCATTTCAAACATTCAAAGGCTTTCATGCATTGAAAGAAAAACAAGCACAATCTAAAATTGGTACACTTCATACTGACAATGGGAAAGAATACACTTCAAATGTTTTTGAAGATTATCTTCGCCAACATGGAATTACACATCAGACTACAGTTCCCTACAATCCTCAACAAAACGGTGTAGTAGAAAGAATGAACAGAACCATAATGAATATGGATCGCTCAATGATGTTTTTTGAGAATGTAAAACTAATGTTTTGGGGTGATGCAGTGAA
This sequence comes from Pseudotsuga menziesii, assembly GCA_001517045.1. NCBI lineage: Eukaryota > Viridiplantae > Streptophyta > Pinopsida > Pinales > Pinaceae > Pseudotsuga > Pseudotsuga menziesii. The sequence goes on along the minus strand of LPNX010109736.1, from coordinate 331,877 downwards.
ATGTGCAGCCTATTTGAGAAACAGAAGTCCCTCAAATGTTCTTGATAACAAGACTCCACATGAAATGTGGTTTGGCCATCTCCTGTCATTCAGGCAGCTCAGAGTTTTTGGTTCCACCTATTATGCCTTGATTCCAAAGGAGCAAAGAAATAAGCTTGGTGCTCGAAGCAGAAATGCATTTTCCTGGGGTACGAAGAAAACTCCAAGGCATACAGTCTGTATGATGAGGTAAACAAGAAGTTTGTTATTTCCAGAGATGTCATTTTTCTTGAGACTAATAAAAATGACCAGTCCATTGAGAGACAGCTTGATCATTTGGAAAAATATCCTCATCCAAAGAAATATTCTGAAAATGAATATGAAATTCCAAACCTTGAAGGGGGGATTCCTATTCTGGATCAACCTTTGGAATTTCCATATGAAGCACGAACTCCCCCGCATGAAGAAGTTCCTGCTACTTCACCTGAACAAGAGGTTCAACTGGATGATGTGATTGAGAGAATTGGAAGACTCTCAATCAATGATGAATCACCACCAGTTGATCAACCAGGACCATCACGGAAGATTCCTAAATGGGCCACAAAGACACTTGAAAGTGTCCATCCGGATGAAGTTGGAAAGACGGGAACGAGAAATTCGAAAATACATGAAGGTGGAGGAGAAGCAGATAATTCAGGTGATGACATGGATGTATCATTTGATTGTGAATTTAATTTATCTGCTAACTTTGAACCAACTTCCTTTGAAGAAGCTTCTACTCGAGTTGAGTGGAAAGAAGCTATGCAGAATGAGTATGATGCACTCATGAAGAATGGAACTTGGAAGCTGGTTGACCCTCCAGTTGGAACCAAACCAATTGGCTGCAAGGGGGTGTACAAGAAAAAATACAAATCAGATGGCTCACTTGAAAAGCACAAAGCAAGGCTTGTAGCAAAAGGCTATGCAAAGAAAGAAGGATTTGACTATGAAGAAACATTTTCTCCTACAGCAAAATGGGCTACCATCCGTACCTTACTCTCTTTAGCTGCTCAGAAAGGGTGGAAAGTTCATCAGATGGATGTGAAGACTACTTTCTTGAATGGAGACTTGAAAGAGAATGTCTTCATGTCTTAGCCAGAAGGCTTTGTTGTGAAAAGAAAAGAACAAAAGGTATGCAAGCTTTTCAAATCCTTGTATGGCCTAAAACAAGCGCCTCGCGCATGGTATGAAAAATTAACCGAGCATCTTTTGAAGTTAAATTTCGAACATTTTGATATTGATGATTCAACACTATTTATAAAGAAAGTTGGAAGATCTGTTGTGTATCTTGTGGTGTACGTAGATGATCTTTTGATGACGGGGAACAATGAGAGCTATATAGCATCCATAAAGAAATATTTGAAAAAGATCTTTGAAATGACAAATATGGGACATCTCCACTATTACTTAGGAATTGAAGTCACTCAACATCCTAAGTACATATTCCTATCTAAGAAAAAATATGTTGGAGAACTACTAAACAAATTTTGCATGATAGAATGCAACCCTATTTCTACTCCAATGGAACAGAAAATGAAGCTCACATCAAGCGAAGGAAAAGAATTTGAGGATGCAACCAAGTATCGACAACTTGTAGGAATTCTTATCTACCTAACAACAACTAGACCAGATATTTCTTATGTTGTTGGCATACTTTCAAGGTTCATGCATAAACCTTATGAAGGACACTGGTCAGCTGCAAAAAGAGTTCTAAGATACTTGAAGGGGACTCAAGATGTTGGACTCAAGTACTCTAAAGTGGATGACTTCAAACTTATTGGGTACTCAGACTCAGATTTTGATGGCGATAAGGAGACAGGAGTATCAACTTCTGGATACACTATGAGTCTTGGATCAGCAACTGTCTCATGGAGATCATGCAAACAGTCAGTTCCGGTAGATTCAACAACAGAAGCAGAATATGTGGCTACAGCTGAAGTAGTGAAAGAAATAATATGGCTCAATAAGATACTTGAAGATTTGCAAGAAAAACAAGAGAACTCCACTCCATTATTGATCGACAATACTTCTGCAATCAAGCTTGCTAAGAATCCCAGATTCCATGATCGAACCAAACACATCAACACAAAGTATCATTTGATTCGACATCATGTAGAGGCCAAGACAGTCCATCTTCGACATTGTTCCACAAATGATCAAGTTGCAGGCATCTTCACCAAAGCACTTGGACGAGAAAAGTTTGAAAGATTCAGAACCATGCTCGGACTTACTAACACCCCTTCAGATTAAGGGGGGGATTGTTGGAATATAATCCGTCAGGATTATACGTTAGTGTACATAATAGGAATATGAATAGTTGCATAGGAAGGTGAAAAGGCTGGTTCTCAACCACCACATGAAATGTATAAATGTATGCATTAGCAATGGAATAGAAAAGAATCGGGAGTTATTTTACCCAACAGAATTGTAGGAAAGATTGTGTACAATCACCTACAAGAAAAGAAGGATGAGACTTATTCCAAAGAACAAGTGACGATGGTTTGAGAAATAATCCAAGAATGAAGAATAATATGACAAATGCAGTTATGTGACATTCTTGAGCAACATCATTGATGCAGATCCTTCCAACTATGAAGAAGTAGCCAAGAAGAAAGGGAAGGAGAGTACCAGTTAAAGAATAATGATGTCTAGGATGTGGTATCGATACATAAAGGGAAGTTTGCAGTGGATCTGCAAGATCTAGCATGTAGTAGATGGAAACATCGTGGGATACAAGGAAAGATTCGTAGCACGATTCTTCTCATGGAAAGAAGGAATAGACTACGAAGAGACATTTGCAGCCACTAGAAAGACACATCACACGTAGAATCATGTGTGAAAATGAAAGAAGGCCTTGTATGATCTTAGAAGGCACCCATGTGATAACACATACATGAAGATCTTGAAGATCACTTAGAGTGATGAATATCTTAACCTTTGCTATAGGGTTGAAGATAAAATACTATAGAGGATGACAAGCTCATAGATGGGTGTGAGGAGAACATTTTCAAGATAAAGGATCTTGGTATCCAGTAGATTCCTAAAAAGTTTTGGGATGATGGACTGCAAGGCGATGGCCACACCTATGGCATCGAACCTTAAGCTATTAAGTGATGCTTCATCAGAGACAGTTGATGCCACGATGTATTGTCAGATGATTTGTTCCTTGATGTACCTGATGAATACCAGACCAGATATTTCCTTTGCTATGAACACATTGAGACATGTTCACCTGATGGTTGCAAAGCATGTAGTGAGGTACCTGAAGGGTACAGTTGAGTATGGGCTCAAGTATGATACGAATCAGAAGATTAACCTAGAGGGTTATGTTGATTCAGATTGAGCAGGCAATGCCATTGATAGGAAGAGCACTTCGGGGTGTTGCTTCAATATGGGATCATAGAGGAGCAGTGAAGCTCTAGTATGTGATCTAGATCGAGATCTCTCGAAAGAGGGAGTTCTAGCATAGCTGGTGAGGTATGTTTTCTGAGCATAAAATCCTGGCAAATCTCGTAGGTGGCTCAGACATAAAAAATCATGTAGGTTGTCCTCGGATGTAATCGATCCTGGCAAAGATCATAGGTTATCCTTGGACGTAATCAGCCCTGATGTGCTTCTATGCTAGAAATGGCCAGAGTGAAGTTTGAGTACTTCAGGGAGAAGCATGGTGTTCTTCAGATCGAGGTTCCTTCCAAGGGGAAGTGATGAGTCTGTGAGCCCTTCTAACATGGTGATAGGATTGGTTCCTTCCATAATCAGATATAAGTGCAGAGCCATTCTGATATGACTATGGGATTGGCTCCCACATGATCAAATGTAAGTGCAAATCCATTCTGATATGACTGTGGGATTGGCTCCCACATGATCAGATATAAGTGTAGAGCCATTCTGATATGATTGTGGGATTGGATCCCACATGATTAGTTGTAAGTGTAGGGATTTTTCATAGATGGTAGTAGGTGTGTCCTACCATGCTGGTGATTGTAAGTGTTGGGCCTTTTCATAGATGGTAGTAGGTGTGTCCTACCATGCTGGTGATTGTAAGTGTTGGTCCTTTCCACAGATGATAGTAGGTGTGTCCTATCATGCTGATGGTTGTAAGTGTTGGGCCCTTCCACAGATGATAGTAGGTGTGTCCTATCATGTTAATGGTTGTAAGTGCTGGGCCTTTTGATGATAGTAGGTGTGTCCTATCATGCTGGTGAATGTAAGTGTTGGGCCTTTTCATAGATGATAGTAGGTGTGTCCTATCATGTTGGTGAATGTAAGTGCTAGGCCATTCCAACATGGTTATTGGATGTGTTCCTCCCATGGTCGGATGTAAGTGTTGGACCTTTCTGACATGGTAGTGGATGTGTTCCTCCCATGGTCAGATGTGAGTGTTGGGTGTGCCTTTCTAACATGGTGGTGGATGTGTTCCTCCCATGGTCAGATGTAAGTGTTGGGAGGGCCTTTCTGACTGGGTCATATATAAGTGTTGAAGAAGATGAAGACCTACATGGAGTCTAGTCCTACAACTAGCATAAAAAAGGGATAGCTCTGTAGAAATTCCTATGATGAGAATAATTGAGAGATAGCACAAGTTGATCGAGATAGCAAAAGGAGTGATGTTGATGATGATCCAGTGATGATACAGACTTGATTTTGATCCAGTGATGATCCAGACTTGATGTTGATCCAATGATGATCTAGTGATGATCCATATTTGATGATGATCCAGTGATGATCCAGCTTTGATGATGATCTAGAGAATAAGACTTGTGCTGATGAGTTGTGTCAAGATAATACCTTCCTAGTTAAGAGGGAGTGTTGATGTATTTGTAACTTCGGAATGTATTCAACTTGTATATCTTATATTGTACCCCAATGTTCCTATCGGGAGAATCATTTGTATTTCATTGTACCTTGATGTTCCTATTGGGAGAGTCATTAATATAATAAAGTCATATAAATTTAATGAGGTTAACCCTCCATTGTAAGTCAGGGCAATAGTCCCCACAATTGAGTTAAGGTTAACCCTCCTTGTTGATCGAAGGGTAAAGTCCCCACAATTTTGGGGCACTAGGGTTATTAGACTCTCCTAGAGAAGTCGGTCGTGGTAAGTAATTGTTAAGTGAGGCCGACTTGTTCAAGTGGACATAAAGTGAACAGAAGAATAAAAATAGAAGTAAGGCTCTCCTCATTTCTATACACATACACACTCACTCAACTGGGGCACATGATTAAGAGAGGAAGTGTTGGCACAAGCGAGAGAGATCAGCTGTCGGAGATCATCTTTATGTTTTTGGGTTTTACTTTTGCTATTAGTGATCATTCCATCTCCGAGGAAGTTGTGGGGTTTTCTCCTTTATGGTTTCCTTGAGGACAATTCTTTGTGTCTCTTGTCTCTTGTGATTATTGTTGTGCATGTTATTCTCTCAGATAAGATCCTAAGATCATATTTCTTAAATGATAAAAATCTAACACTCCTAACCTAATGGATTAGTTTCTAACTCCCAAATACTCTTTGTCTCCTAACCTAATGGATTAGTTTCCAACATCTATGGATATTATGGAGTTCATAGAACTGTTCTAACTTTTCTTAAATTCACAATTCTAGGATCCTAGTTTTCATCTTATCCATGCAGAGCATAATCTAATGAAACCTCCTCTTTCTAGTTCGTATTAACGCTGTAGCATTGTGCATAGATGGTGGATCAGCATGTTATATGATGAGAACATGAGCAATGTTCCTAGAGTTGATGGATATAAATAGAGTTTTACTTATGGAGGATGTTACAACCCATAGTGAGACTTTTTGTAAGTTACGGTCCCAATGTCCAAAAAAGCATAAAAGGATACAAGGGGAACCATTCCTAGATGGAAGGTGTTAAGGTGGTCCTTTTCTTTAAATAGTATACGTAGTCTGAAAAAGGAGATAAAAAAATCCACATAAACACCCTTTCAAATAATTTAACGAGTGTGAAAGGATGAAAGCATGCTTAGCAGTATTTTCATTCTTTAAGGAGTCATAAAAGAGCTTAACAGAAACTCTATAATGGTCATTCAAGCAAGGATGAAGTGTTTGATGAACCAAAAGAGGAGATGTTGGGATCATGGATGACAAGGATAAAATAGTAGTGGAACACTGGTAGGGCCTCCTTGCAAGATGATGAATGGTAGTAACATAAGGTATATTTTGCAATATGGATGGAGCATATGGCTCATGAATATGCCAATAAATATACGGTATGATTTGCATGGTGGAACGTAAATCAAGGTAACTCTAGGAAATGGCCTCAAAAAAGTAGGGAGGGATTCAGTCTAGTAGGTCGTTGTGGAAATTGAACCCAGTGATAGATTAATTTTACTCACAACAATTAACAATTGATCATGCAAAATCACTCACAAAAGAGACTGAAATTGGAGCTGAACACTAAACTGTATTAAATCAGTGTACAATAGCCAACCCTGTAATAACATAGGTTGCTGAATAAATAACATACTTCAGGGATTCGAATGCATGAGGAGCAATTCGAATCTAGCATAAAGCAGGCTTACTAAAAATAAGCAAATCCCCCATAGGTGTAAAAAGCTGATCCCAAATCTGTCATGGAGCTCACGAATTAGAAAAATGGCTTAGGAAATCTAAAGAGTGGTGGAATGGCAGCTCATACATGCTTTTTCATGGAGAAAAGAGTGGAGGATGAAGAGAACAAAAAACTAGTTCACCTCACCTAGTCTAGCTTTTTCTATTTTCCTTAAAACACTGAAAAAGCAGGGAATAAAGCAGAAAAAGCAGAAGGGCGCCTAGGAGGCCAGGAATAAAGCAGATTTGATTCCTTGGGATTTCCCATGTGCTACATGAGTCAAATGAGGCAAGTTTGACCACTATGGATAGGTAAAACACAACTTGCACAAGGTGGGACACATGAACTAGGCTAATAAGACAGAAATAATTAAATTAATGTCTAAATGGGTAAAATATGGGTTGATTATTCTAGAACCCCCCCTTAATCCTGACTTATGAGTAATATATCAGAAAATTATAGGGCCTAGCAACAAGGCTTAGTCACCCTTTACATACTGCAAGTCCATTTAAACAAGGAAAGAGGCAAAACCAACTTGGGAAAATCCTCCCTTAAACATGGACTGTAAAACAAAATTGTAGAATCTTGTCTTCACTCATGCTTCACAGCAGGATCAGCAATCCCCAGTAGTGATTTGATATTTCTGAAGTTCTTCTCACAAAATTCTTTGGTGAAGATATCAACTACTTGTTCTGAAGATGAACAGAAGAGTAGGTGAATGGTGCCATCATGCACAAGTTCTCTGATGTAGTGCATATGGATCTCAATGTGTCTGGTTCTCTGCTTGTGAATTGGACCTTTGCAGATTTGAATGGTACTTTGGTTATCACAGTAGATGGTAGTTGATTACTCTGGTTCGAAGCCACACTCTCCAAGTAAACCCTGCAACCATAAACATTGAGTTGTTGCATTAACAACTCCTCTGTACTCTGCTTCTGTAGATGAGAGTGCAATGGCACTCTGTTTCTTGCTTGACCAGCTGATTGGCCCTTCTGCAAGCATGAACACATATCTTGATGTGGAATTTATGTATGTGCTATCACCTGCCCAATCACTGTCAGTAAATCCAATCAAATCAAGATCAGATTTTGCTTTATAGAAGATCCCATGTGTCCTTGTTCCCTGAACAAAGTTAAGGATCCTTTTGGCTGCTTTCCAATGGATCTCTTGAGGCTCATCCATGAATATAGAATCCACACTTACTGCATAACAAATATCGGGTCTAGTATGTTTCAGATACAACAAACATCCAATCAATTGCCTATACAGTGTATTGTTTACCATAGGTGAAGAATCAGCTTCTTCCAACTTCACTCCTGAAAGGAAAGGAGTTTTGCTTGCTTTGCAATCCTTCATTTTGAATTTGTTCAGCAAGTCCAAGGCATATTTGGACTGGTGCACCTTGATTCCAGCTTTGTTTTGAGCAATCTCAAGCTCCAAAAATTGACTTAAGATCCCCAAATCTGTCATGGAGAAGGCTTGGTTCATAGCTCCTTTTAAGGAATCAATCTCAGCCTTTGAGCTTCCTGTAATGAAGATATCATCAACATATAACACAATTATCATTAATGAACCATTAACTAACTTCAAATAGACATTTGGATCTGATTTTCACTGAACAAAATTCAGTGATAGCAAGAAGCTATCGATCTTGGCATACCAAGCCCTGGGGGCTTGCTTTAGCCCATACAATGACTTTCTCATCCTGCACACAAGAGAAGGATTAGTAGCAAAACCTTGAGGCTGCTTCATATATATCTCTTTAGTGAGATCTCCATTCAGGAAGGCACATTTTACATCCATGTGATGTACCTCCCATTGCCTTGAGGCTGCAATGGCTAAGGCTAGCCTGATGGAATCCATCTTTGCCACTGGGGCAAAGGTCTCATTGTAATCTATGCCATGAACCTGTGAGTAGCCCTTGGCTACCAATCTGGCCTTGTACTTCAGTGGTGAACCATCAGCAGCAAATTTGTTCTTATAGACCCACTTACATTGTACTAGTTTTCTCCCTGGGGGAAGATCCACTAGCTCCCATGTGTTGCTCTTCTGGAGTGAGCTGAACTCCTCCTTCATGGCTGTTTGCCATCTTGGATCTCATAATTCTTCTTCATATGTTTGAGGATCAGACTCCACCATCAAATATCATTTTTCAGCAAACATAGGATCCTTCATGCACAGACCACTCTCAAACTGAGATCTAGTCCTCCTTGGTTCATTGGGATCCCCAGCTAGCTCACCTGCTGCATGTAGTGTCTTGGCTGCCCATTTTGGCCTTGTAGGGCTGTTAGGGTCTGCAATAAACTCATCTCCATCAGAAAAATCAGAATCATCATGTTCAACAAACTCTTTACTTACTTATTGAGGTTCAGGTGGTGAAGAGGCTTCACCAACTTCCACTACTGCAAGGGGTTCTTCTTCAAACTGAACACACCTTTCGATGAAGAATTTGTTTGTGCTCAAATTTATCAGTTTGTACCCTTTTGAATCTTCAAAATATCCAAAAAAAATACACTCTTGGCTTTGGGGCTGCAAAGCCTTCCTCTTCTCTGTTGGAATTATAGCCCAAGCCTTTGAGCCAAAAATCCTGAAATGGATCACACCTGGCTTGTGCCCACTCCATGCTTCGAAGGGATTCATGCCATCAAGCTGTTTGTGAGGCACCCTATTCTGAATATAGGCTGCACAGTTGATAGCTTCGGCCCAGTACTTTGGTGGCAAAGTTTTGGCCTCCATCATGCATGTTGCCATCTCCTTCAGTGATATGTTCTTCCTCTCAGCAACACCATTTTGCTGTGGTGTGTAAGGGATAGAATGCTGCATCTGAATACCTGCATCTACACAAGAATTAATAAACTCAGACTTGACATACTCACCACCATTGTCAGATCTGAGGGCCTTGAGTTTCCTTCCAGACTGGTTTTCAACCAAAGCCTTAAAGGCTTTGAATAGGCCAAAAACTTCAGACTTGTGTTTTAGGAAGTGAACCCAGCAATACCTGGAAAAGTCATCAATGAAATTCAATGCATATTTGGCTTGAATCATGGACATATGAGGGAATGGGCCAGCAACATCACTGTGGATCAAATCGAGGGGTGCAGAGGTTCTCTCATGACTAGCTCTCTCAAATTTGTCCTCTGGGTGTTTGACTAGGATACAACCTTGGCAGACTCCTTTGGAAAATTTTATCTTGGGAAACCCTATGACCATCTCTTTTTCACTAAGATCAGAAAGATATTTGTAGTTTAGGTGGCCAAATATTTCATGCCAAAGCTTGCTTGCTTCATTAGCATGAATCAGAAGAGCAGAGGGGTTTGAGTAAGGTAGGAAGTGTGAGAACATGTATACCTTTTGAGAATGATTCGCAACTCCTTTTGCAATGACTCTACCAGTTGAGATCTCTATGATCTCAACTTCATTAGGTGAGAATATGACTTTCTTAGGAGACCCAGTGTGGGTCATCTGGTACACTGATAGGAGGTTGTAGGAAAGACCAGGCACATACAGCACATTGATGAACTAACCATGATCAAGATCTATTCTTCCTTTACCCAAAATTTCAGTGAGAGAGTCATCTCCCAGTACTATAGATGGTCCTTTCGACTTGTCGAGTGAGGATAAGGCCTCCTTAGTCGAAACCATGTGTATTGAAGCTCCAGAATCAATGATAAAACTAGGTGAGCTTGATGTGCTAGCAACCAATGCATGAACTCTCTCTCTGTCATCTGAACTTGATCCTCCTTCTCTCTTCTTTGAGCTTTCTGGAAGTTCGATCCCATTCTTCTCCAGGAGTTGGGTCAGCATATCAATTTGTTTTTTCATACAAGAGCTTTTAGAGTGATTTCCCTTATTGCAGTATGTGCACTTGTTCATTTCACCTTTGTTTTTCTTCTTCTAGTAGTTCTTCTTGGGACCTTGTAGATCCTCCGGAGACTGTTTCTTGTCTCTCTTTTGCTCAGGTGGATTTTTAGCTTTATTTTTTCCTTTTGAATCCACCTTCGAATATCCAGCAATCAAAGCTTGATCTTTGGATGGTTTGATGGTGCCCATCATCACCAGCTTGTCCTGTTCTTGTGTGAGAGATTCCATGAAATCTGCAAGGCTAGGCATCTTCCAGGTTCGAGCTGTCAGTTTTTTGGCATAGAAGGTCGAAAAAAACACTGAATAGTCAGGGCCTAGCTTCGAGAGGATGGCCAGTACGAGCTGATCATCTTTCTTTTCGATCCCACACTATTTCAGCTGCAAAACTAGTGCTTTGAACTTGGAGAAATATAGCTGCAGGGATTCAAAGCTATTTGGACTCAAAGAAATCAGCTCATTTTTTATTTGATGTCCCCTCATCTCATCTGTCTTTCCAAAAATATCAGCAAGCTTCTCCCATACTTCATTCGGTGATGTCAATCCATCGAGATGGAAAAGGAGGTCTCTGGAAATACTCAGACACAGGAGGCCATAAGCCTCATCCCTCCTGTTGTGCCATTTTATATTCTCTACAGCTGCATTGGGCTCTGCTTCTGTTTCTATAGTCACCCTATAGAGGCCTTTCTCTCTCAATAGTATCTCCATCTCTGCTTTCCATTCAAATAAATTGAAGGGAGTCAAGATAGTTTTCTGTGATTGATCCATAGCTTAGAAAATTTGTCCCGGTTGTCAGTAGAAGGCTCCCAGTCACTGATGTCGAACTTGAAAAACAATTTTTGAAGGAGAGAAACAATCTACAATGGCTCTGATACCAAGTGCAAATTGAACCCAGTGATAGATTAATTTTACTCACAACAATTAACAATTGATCATGCAAAATCACTCACAAAAGAGACTGAAATTGGAGCTAAACACTAAACTATATTAAATCAGTGTACAATAGCCAACCCTGTAATAACATAGGTTGTTTAATAAATAACATACATCAGGGATTCAAAAGCATGAGGATCAATTCGAATCTAGCATAAAGCAGGATTACTAAAATAAGCAAATCCCCCATAGGTGTAAAAAGCTGATCCCAAATCTGTCATGGAGCTCACGAATTAGCAAAATGGCTTAGGCAAGATAAAGAGTGGTGGAATGGAAGCTCATACATGCTTTTTCATGGAGAAAAGAGTGGAGGATGAAGAGGACAAAAAACTAGTTCACCTCACCTAGTCTAGCTTTTCTATTTGCCTTAAAACACTGAAAAAGCAGGGAATAAAGCAGAAAAAGTAGAAGGGCACCTAGGAGGCCAGGAATAAAGCAGATTTGATTCCTTGGGCTTTCCCATGTGCTACATGAGTCAAATGAGGCAAGTTTGACCACTATGGATAGGTAAAACACAACTTGCACAAGGTGGGACACATGAACTAGGCTAATAAGACAGAAATAATTAAATTAATGTCTAAATGGGTAAACTATGGGTTGATTATTCTAACAGTCGTGTCTTCATCTGTAAGCTATTTTCATCATGGCATATATGCCTATCCTCAAATAGGAATATCCATACGCAGGGATGGACAACCGGGGAGAACAGCAGATGCCTCGACCTCTAGGACACGTCTAGGGACATGACGATATGTATACATGACTCTTTATGGATTAATTCATATATATTTTACTAGCATATTGGTAGCTAGATCATATATGTGATAGATATTGATGACATACTGTGTGCATGTACAGACATGGGACTACACCCTCCAGCGGGGTACCAATGATGCAAGGGTAGGGTGGAGAGGTTAGATCCACCCGCTCATGGGAACAGGAGGTGATGGAGTGCTACATTGGAATCACTATAGTTGGATGTGGAGTGTCTATTGGAGGGGATCACCAACCATGGGTGGCAGTACCTAGACAACGATCTGATCATTGCGTGCTACAGAGCTCCTTTGGAGTGGATCTCTCTGATGAGGAGGATCATGATTATTGCTGCATATGTCAGAGCGGTGACACAGGGGGACGTGCTGATGGAGGAGGAGATATTAGATGAGGAGGAGGACACTAAGTTAGAGGAGGATGACTCAAACCAACATTGTGTGATGCTTCCCCCAATGCATTTGAGCATGGGGATTTTTTTATGATATGTATGATCATACAAGAAATCCTGTGGAGCTTCTCTTTTTTTACTGAACATGATCATATGATATGAATGCACGTGAATGCATATTTTTGTATTTTTATGGGTTTTTATGAAACTCTTGTTTATGATGATGATTATGCCCATATGATGTATATGACATATGTATGCATAACTATAAGATTATGCATGATGCAATGTACTTCCTATATGTGTTAATTGATGTGCCACTCTAGAACGTCATTAGCCATTTGGTCTACTACACTACTGAGACTACTGGGAACATGCATGAATGAAATGGATTCTAAATTTCTAACCAAGTGTCTACTGCGTAGGAACTTTCTAAAGAGGTAGGAATCGCATACCCAGTAACAGTTATTCAACTAAGATACAAGAAGTTGGGTGTCTAAGAAGACATCAAGGCGGGGATTACCCAAGTAAAGAGTGGCAGTAAGGGGACCAGTGAAATCGTCATACTCATCATGGTTTTTGGTAACAACACCAACCCACATTCTGATAATATGGATCAACTCATGTGATGGGGAATAAATGACCCATGCAACCGAGGTGAGATTAGGAGACAATCTACTTGCACCGTTAACAAAACCAACATAGAAAGGAAAGGTAGAATCCATCTGCAACAACCAAGGAAACAAACTCTGAGACTCGTGGTAACAATGATGCAAAACAAGAAATAAAAACTATGATACAAGGGTCTGTAGGTTGGTCATGTTAGGCATAAAATATCTTGAGGTATAGCCCATTGTGAGGATTCTTCAAGAGGCTATTCTCGAGATCAGCGAAGAGATATGCTCCCTTGATGAGACATCGATGGATGACATAAGGGCCATACCACATGGATTTGAGATTCCCTTTTCCATTATCATCATCATATTGGTCATAGACAAGGACAAGGTCCCCCTTGCTAAAGGTGCATGGGTGGACGTGGGCGTCATAATGGGACTTCGACCAAGTCTTATCTACTTCGATCATTTGAAGAGAAGTGTGATAGTCCTCATCAATTTGTTCAATCATAAGTAGGTGTTTTTCCAATGGTTAACTATCAGGTAGAAGCTCGACGGTAAGGCGAAGGGATGGAATCTGGAATTTGATGGAAAGATTCGACTCCACATGGTGGACTAAGTGAAATGGGGTAAAACCGACGGCGATTTCAAGGATATCTTTGTATTCATGAAAGTGGTGTCAGAATAGATCAGGGGGATCTTCCCAGGTTAAGGAGGAGTAAGGACTACTCAGAGGTAGAGATCATATAAATGGTGTTTTGGTGTTCAAGGAAGAGGTCAGAGGTTGGATCTCCTCAAGGACAGTGATTTAGGACTCACAAGAGTGCTTACGATTGTCACTGAGGAGAGACCAGTACTCAAACAAGTTTGGGAAATGGTGGTAATAATGACCATATAGGCCACAAACTACACACAGGTCGTTGGTTAGTAGCTATTTATTTTTAACTGTAGGCATGGTTGGTACATTGACAACTTGAGCATCATCGATCTCGACTACTATATGCATATGGGTGCGAAGGATTGGAAAATATGGACAATTATGTGTCGCATGGCCTTGGGCACCACATAAATCACAAGGAGGAGGTGGCATGGTTCTTTTAGGGATTTGGGTGCCTTTCCCTTAGTCTTTGTGAGAGGAGGGGGATCAAAATTAGTGAGAGAAATAGTCGGTTGCATACCAAGAGGTGGGTGTGACACCGTCTCAATAGTTTGGATAGGTTTTAACACGATCTATGGTGTCAAGGGAATGGTGGGTGGATCTTGGTACCACACAAGAATACCCAAAGTGAAGCCCAAAAGGTCGAGAGTAGCCGTGATTGGCTTAATCACAATTCTAGAAGGTGGAAAGAGGAAGGGGATCATGTGTACGGGGAAGGAACCCCAATAATTACCCGAGGTCTGCAGCTGGGGTTGCAACTAGGGTTGTGAGGAGGTCGAAATGTTACCGGATGTGATAGTACACAAATATCATATGTCATCCATCGAAGGAGGAGGTGGAGGGACAAAAAGTTGTCCTTCAAAGGAGCGTTGGTAAATATTTCTGGACCAATGACAAATAGGAAAGGGATGTATATGTTGTCGATGGTGGTGTCGATCGTAGGGAGAACATGCTCTGGGGTGGCTGGTCCTTTAGGATCATAATATGTCAATTGTTCTATAGTCATGATCTTCCCATCATGGGGGGAAATCAAGAGTCAAAAGACGGTAGAAGCAACGTCTTGCATTGCATAGATATAACTAATTCCAAGGAGGAGGTTGTAATTGAGTTGGGAGTTGAAAACCTCAATTTCAATCAACAAAAAAATTTCAACTAACTCAACGGGGACATTCAGGAGAACTCCTTTTGGTTGAGAAGCATGTCCATTCTAAGCACCAAGAGAGGTGGTTGAATATTGAAGGGTTGGGGATCTGAGATTTTTCTAAACAAAGGCTGACATAACACAAGTGGATTCTCCCTCATAGATGATGCATCGATGAATGACCAAATTTTGAATATAAATAACCAAAAACTAGAAGGCTGCAGATGATGGCATCTTAGGTTCTCCTTGATCAAAGTCAAAATTCATTATCCTGGAATCAGAGGGATCGACGACAGCTAAAGACGATAATAAAGCTTTGTGTTACGAAGGACAATTTCAGGGGACTTCATGAGCAGAAATGGAAGAGGGATACTATTCCAAGTCATCGATGATACTGTAATCAATGTTGAAAAACTCGGCCTCGGA
>LPNX010109736.1:193391-313863 GCA_001517045.1 Pseudotsuga menziesii | reverse complement strand
TTCTCCTCCACTTCCAACAAGCTCATTTGCCAAATGAACAAAAAAAAACCAACTTCTCCCTTTTCTAAGTCGCGAGTTGGACTGCTGAGCGCTTTTTTAGCTCAACTCGCGATTTTTTTGAAAGAATCGCGCTTTTTTGGAAAAAATCGCGCGGTCAAATTTTTTTTAAAAATCGCGCTTTTTGCCAGCCGAAAAATCGGCCCCAGGGAAAACCCGCGATTTTTCCGATTTTTGCTGATTTTTCGGCGAGTTTTTCAACACTGACTGTAATTAAGAGAAGCTCTGGCAGTGGGATTTTTCTCAACACTATGCAAAGGGAATCGAGTGACCCCTTACCTGTGTTTGGAAATCCCAGAAGTTGAGCTAGTTGCATAGTCCTAGTGAGTAGCTTTTATATTGTGACCCTTAGGATTATTATTTACTATTCAGATCTATTATAAAACTAAAAATGATGATTTTAACACCCTAAATATATTTTTAGAAGATGACTAAGTTTCTCTTAGCCGTTGGTTGCTTGGAAACTTCTTGTAAATATTTCAGTTTGCACTAGTTGGGACTCCCAGAATCCTGGTACTATACTTTATCCTCGCTGATGTTCAAAACCTAAAAGGGCCCAACATACATGTTCTTAGGAATATGAACATTCAGTACTCTTCCTTGCCTTATTGATCTCACTTGTCAACTAGTATTCTTGAATCTTTATTGCAGAGAGTTGGTGAACCAGAATTCTGCCTTAGGTTCATTACAGAGGGACCTTTGGTTTCAAAGGGAGCTTCAGTTGTTGGAGAGTAGAGTTTGGAGAATATCCAAGTGGAGCTAATGCCAGAAATATCTCCCTCTCTAAGATGGAGGGGGGATCAACAAAATGATTGATGTAAGTAATTATCAATATCTAGTGAAATTAGGGGTATTTTTTAATATCCCATTAACAAAGACGCTATGACATGGTTTCACTAAGTGAAGACCCCATGAGTTTGCGACACCATTTGCTCATCATTTTCTTCTATATAAACTGAAATTCTCCTTTCTATGGAATCATCCACCACAATCTTCAAGTTACTTATGAATATTCAGTCAAATTTAGATATCTTTGCATGACTCTAGATAACTCAGTAGATAGTTTAACAATGGATGCATGCTTCTCATTCGTATACATTTATGGGATTTTTTCATTTTGCATAATAAAGCATACGAAATAATGATTATCAAGTTATTATAGATCCATAATGGCTTACCTTGTAATAGTCCTTCAAGTCCTTCAACTTTATTTATTAAGTGCAAAATTGACTTGAAGGACTAGCACATGGTAAGCCATTATGGATCTATAGTAACTTGATAATCATTATTTTGTATGCTTGAACGATGCAAAATTTGTTTGAATATGATTATTGTCAAAAAATAACAACTTCTTAAAGGGTGCTAGCTCAATGGTAGAGCACCTGCCTAATTATAGGCAGGAGGTTGGTGGTTCGATTCCTCTGTGCCCTATCATAAATTTGTGACTAAGAAAACGACTAAATTCCCATATGTAAGACTATTAGTAGCTAATTTTCAGTATCTTATAGTGCAACTAACGTTTAGTTGTATTTAACGTAGTCATTAATATTTTATCATCAAGTAGTTTATTTAGTCATATATTTGGTCATTAATTGTGGCAATCAATGACTAAATCAATGACTATATTAGTGATTAAATCAGTGACTAAATCATTGAATATCAATGACTATATAAAATATTAATAAGTCAACCAATTAATTACTAAGTTACATACGACTAAGTTAGTAAAGCTATAAGATAGTGGAAATTAGCTACTCTTCGTCACCGACTCAAAAATAGCCGTTTATATCTGAATTTTAGTCATTAATTCCTCGTTGTACTAGTGCTTGTCGGTTAGCTCGAATGATTGAGAGTTTTATTCATAAGCAAAAGGTCTTGGGGTCAAATCCTCGAACATCTATGCAAAGGCCTCACCAAGTTGGGACCCGTAATTAGGGTCAACGATTTACCTAAGGTACCATCATCAAAATAAGGAGAAGTACCTGATAATTTCTCAAGACATGTTCTATCTAAAAAATAAAATTATATATATATATATATATATATATATATAAGTTGACATACTTTACATTTATTTCAAAAATAAAAAACCATAAAAGATATTTAAAAGATATAGCAAAATATAGCATAAAATGAAAGATACAGCACAATATATTTAATATGTAATATATTGTATACTATTAAATATATTATATTAAAATATAATATATACGATAACTGGCCAACAACTAGCACTCCAGCTGGTTGCCGGATTTTCAGGGCTAGCCTCAGAATGGTGGCGCTGGATTCCCCAAGAATCCAGAGAAGAAATGTTGAATGCAGAAGATGCAGACCAACAAATTCTTACTGCCCTTGCTAAAGAATTCTATGGTCCCGATGAAAATGAAGATTATGAACATCTTGCATATTTATTTATGTCTGCCAGAATCTGTGACCTAAATAAGAGTGAAGAATATTTTTGCTATATGCAAAAATTGTTGATTTCTTCTGGCAATGCTGATAAGCCCGCATATCTGAAACGTTACTTGAGAATATTTCCTGGCCATGTTCCTAATGTTGTTGAACAAAACCTTAAAGATAAAAACATCCCTCTGACAGGTCTTTCCCTGGACCAATTGCATGGATTCATTATGGAAACTTGGCAAGAACATTATCTGGAGAAAAGAGTGCCTAAAGATTTCAAGCGACACTCTTCAATGTTTTCCCCGGGTTTTTGTAAATATGTTGCAAAAATTCCAAATTGGGGGTGTGGCGCCCACAACCGAGGAAACTTTGGGTGTGAATCATGTAGTTGCAAAAAGAAACAACAGCCCAAATATACTAGTATACCTAGATTTCATCCAGACAAAGGCTATAAGCATAAAAAAGCCAAAAGATTTCAAAAGAAAGCCTACTTTAAGAAAATATATGAACCTGCAGATAAAGAAAAATGTTTCATATGCGGTAAAAAGGGTCACTGGGCTAACAAATGCCCAAATAAAAATAAAAATCCTAGACTTGCTGCCATGTTTTCAGAAGATCTGTATCCATCCTGGTGGGATGTATCTTGGTGTGCAACAAGAGACTACCCTGAAGGTGAAGTTGTCATCTTACCAGAAGAAGGAGATTCCTTTGATTCCAACCCTACCTTAGATAAATTTGCTCCAAACTCATCTGACTCTTCTTCTTCTGATTCTAATGAAGAAGCAAATTTAGGAGGTTGCTCTGGTCCTCCTGATTTCAGTTTTTACATGTTCTCTTTCAACCTGCCTAAGGTCTCCTCGGGATTTAGGATTGCTGAAATAGACAAAGAATTGTCTGAGACCCCAGTCTATCAATATGTGAAAAGAATAGATCTGAAAGATGAAAGAAGAAAGCTTTTAATAAGAAGAAAAGAAAAAGAAAAAGTCTCAGAATAAAAAGAGCAATCTGTCTCTCAAAAAATTAGCAAGAATCCAACATTCTACTAGCCTGTTGATTTATACAAAGGCTATCCTGATCATCATGAGGATAGACAAAATTTTAGAAAAGATAAAGAAAATCTGACAAGACTACAGATCAAAGATAAGCAGTATTCCCTAAAGAAGCTGGTAAAAGAAATAGAGGAATTGAAAAGAATGCTTGAGATAACAACAAGAGTAAGGGACCAGTCCTCTGATGAAGAAATGTGCAAAGCCTATTCCGAAGCATTATAGTCACCAAAAGCTGTTGAAATTCCAAAACATTCGCAGCACACTAGTGATTCAAGAACAGAAGACTGTCAGAATGATGAACCATCACTAGGATCTCTAAGACTATTCATTGGTCCTAAATATTTCATTAAAATAAAGTTTTGTCCATCTAAACTCAAATCTTATGAGCTTGATTGTTTGATAGATTCAGGTTTCCAAATGAATTTGGCAAAAGAAAATGCTATACCATCTTTTTACTGGGAAAAAACAAACGAACATGGTGTAGCCATTGAAGGAACTCCTGTACAGCTCCAAGGACGAGTTCCAGATTTTCCAATAAGCATCAATGGAATAAAAGAAGTTCTGCATCTTAACAGACTAGACGACCTGAAAGAAGATTGCATCATAGGATCACCCTTCTTGCATAAAGTTAGCCCCATTACAGTTGATGAGCCCAATATGAATTTTTCATGTACAATAAATGGCAGAAGAGTTTCCACCCCTCTATACTATTCTGCTTCTTACAAATGTAAGAATCTTGTTCCCCAATCCAACCCCACTCTCAGTCTTGCAGAACTGTTCAAAATGGAAAGATGCATCGCCTATGCAGAAATGCACAAAGAATCTGCCCTCTCTGAAATTTCCTCTAAACTAGAGAATGATTGCACCTCAGAGTCACCTAATGCATTTTGGACCAGGGAAAAATACTTTGTTTCCTTACCTTTTAACCCCCTAGAAACACCAAAAGCTCAAAAAGCCTCTGTTGCCCTTATGTCTCCCTCAAAAAGAGAATTTTGTGGAAATGAAATCAAAGAACTCTTGGACAAAGGCCTTATAGAACCTTCTAAGAGCCCTTGGGCATGTCAAGCATTTGTTGTCAATAAACACTCTGAGATAAAAAGAGGAAAACCCAGACTGGTTGTGAATTTTAAAACCTTGAACCAATCCGTTACCCTCTCCCTGATAAATCTAGTTTGTTGCAAAGGATAGCAGGATGCACCATTTTTAGCAAGTTTGACCTAAAGTCTGGTTTTTACCAGATTGGAATTGAAGCAAAAGAAAGGTACAACACTTCCTTTGTCGTTCCTCATGGGCAGTATCAATGGAAGGTCCTTCCATTTGGCATTAATAATGCACCATTAGAGTTCTAGAAAATAATTGAAGATATCTTCAGAGAAAAGAAATGGGCATTAGTATACATAGATGATATTCTTATTTGTTCCCACAATCTGCAGGAAGATTTGAAACATCTTCAAGAATTTTATTCTTTGGTTTTCAAACATGGATTGGTTTTGTCAAAATTCAAAATGGAAATTGGAAAAAAGGACATTGAATTTTTAGGATATAACATAAGTAAAGGATAGGTGATCCTCCAAGACCATGTCCTGAAGGTTGTTGCTAACTTTCCTTATCAGATCTTAGAAAAGGTTCAATTGCAGAGATTCTTGGGAAGCCTAAATTATATTAGGCCATTCTACAAAGGACAGGAAGATGACATTCATCTGCTGCAGAAGCAACTGAAGAAAAATCCCCCAAGATGGAATAAAGATATGACGGATGCAGTAAAGCAAATCAAAGAAAAAGTAAAACAGCTTCCTCCACTCTCACTACCACAAGGCTCGGGTCAAATGGTGATTGAAACATATGCCTCCAATAAATATTGGGGAGGTACTCTCATAAAAAAACATGGTGATCAAGAAGAAATATGCGGCTATGCTTCAGGAGCATTCAAAAATGCAGAAATCAATTATCCGTCAAGTCACAAGGAAATCCTCGCAGTCAAAAAGACTGTAAACCATTTCAAGCTTTATCTAAAACCTTTCAAGTTCATTATTAGAACAGATCTGAAAATAATGCCAGGTATATTCAAAAATGAAAATATGATGGCAGAAAATAGTTCTAGGATTCTGAAATGGTTTCTTTGGTTGCAAAACTTTGATTTTGAAATTGTATATAAACCAGGATATTTGAATTGTGTTGTTGATATGATAACTAGAGAAGAATTACAGGAGAAACCTAGCCTCAACATGTTTGTCTATGGAGCATCCATCTCGTCAAACAAAAAATCTAAACTTCGGATCTTCAATGATCCCTTGACAGAGGAAGAAAGAGAAGATTTTTTGAATTGCGCCAGCAAAAAGGAAGCAGATAAGTATCTTTCCCTCTCCTTGATCCGATAAGTAAATGCCTCTCCTCTGAAAATACAAATATTGGAGAGATGGTAAAAAAAAGCCTATAAAGGCTTAGAAAATGCCATGCACCAGCTTCATCAGCTTAATCATGTTTGGGTTGATACAGCTTATACAGATGGACGAGAATTGTATCATGTGGATATCGGTCTAGGACTTTTAACATGGAATAGTTATAACCTCATATTGTAGTTCTGTAGAGAACAAGGAGAAACAATAATTTGTGGAGATCCTTCTACACTAGTGCAACAACAATGGTCCAGATGGACAGAAGTTTTCCTTGATAAATTATGTCCAAGAAAAGATTGGGTTCAATGACGTGCAAATTTCATTCTGCACCTTCAAGCTGATATGATTGTAGCACACCACAATCATATGTGGTTTAAATTTAAACTGCGACATCTTGGAGGAGCTTACTCTCCTCTTGAACCCCCTATTTTCACCCAGTAAAAATTCAAAAGAATGGACAAAAATGGTCACCTCTTAGATCATAAAATTCATACAAGAAGAATTCCTCTAAACCTTAAAGTTGAATCCATTTTTCAAGGATAATTCTATTGTATTCCTAAATAAGTCATGCTTGGATCTGATGTGGAACAGTGTTTTTCAAATTTCTTATTTCCGGATACTGAATTTGGTTTAGATAATGATTCTGACTCTGATAGATTCGCTGGTTGTACATGTGGGGAAAACCCATGTTTTTGTAATAATGACAATGAATACAATCCTGACTCTGATAGACTCATTGGTTGTACATGTGGGGAAAACCCATGTATTTGTAATCATGACAATGAATAATGGAAAGCATCGTGGGCTGCTAATAGTAGCTCCACTTTGTAAAAAGTCTAGTCTAGTTGTCAGTCCGTAGATTCTTTCACATGGCTTGGGTGACTTACCCAACAAAAGGTGTGATTTGATCCACTGCCATGAGATCCGAATCAAGTCTTTTTATAGATAGGTGTAAGTTTTGAGTCACTGGTTTACCGGCTAACATATGTATAAATAAGGTGCCCCTCCCCTCATTTGGATACCGAGTGTTTTTTGAGTCTAGTAAGCTTTCTGCATTTTCTCTCTGTGTCAAGCACTGTGTATGCTCTCCCTCTCTGCCTTGAGCGATCAGCTGGGATCAAAAGCAATGATCTCACTTGTAATGAGTCTATAAAACCAGTAGCGTATGCTCTCCCTCTGCACTTAGTGTGATCAGCTGGGATCAGAAACGCTAGTTAGTGTAAGTTTGAGCTTGTGATGATCTTTGCCCTCCAAAGATGAACAAGTTTTTGAGTCTGTATTAAGAAGTTGCTTTCATCAGTTGCGTTTGCGTTCGATCTTGGCGTCTCTCTTCGCGATCGATTTCAGTTATGATGATCTTCGCCCTCCGAAGACGAACAAGTTTTTGAGTCTGTATTAAGAAGCTACTTTCATCAGTTGCGTTCGCGTTCGATCTTGGCCAACAACTATATATTAAATATATTATATCAAAATATAATATATACAATATATTATATATTTAATATATTATATCAAAATATAATATATAGAATATATTATATATTTAATATATTATACCAAAATATAATATATATAATACATTAATATAATGTATATTATATTTTAATATTATATATTTAATATATTATATAATATGTTAACTCTAAAATATTTGAATTCATCTCCCGTAAATTATGGTTATTATGATTAGCCCTCTCTTAGCTAAGTTATTTGGTATTATCTTAGAAAAGAATATCAATGAATGAATAGAAATGGAAAGTAAGGGGATAAAGGCCAAGTAGGTTTTAGAAGGAATCATTCAACCATGAACCACCTCATTACACTTAGGATCATTGTAGAGGAATGACGTAATAATAAGTATGCCATATTTTGTTGCTTTGTGGATTTTAGAAAATATTTTGATACAGTGCCTAGAAATAACATGTGGAATAGGCTAGAGGAGCTTAAGGTTCCTTTTGAGTTGAAATTTGTTGTGATAAGGTTATACGAAAAGTTCATTTCCAAGTCTAATAATAAGGAGGAGTGGACAACAAATATAACTTGTAATATTTGTTGATTTTTCTTGATTGCTTAGATGATATTCTAAAACAATTTACAATAGTAAGATCACTGAAAGAACAATAAGCACAGTAACACAAAGAACACAAATATTTTCCTCAAGAAAACCTCAAGGGAGAAAACCCCACAAAACTTCATCAGTATAGAACTCAACTAGAGCAGTGTAAAACCCCAAGACAACTTCTCCTCTTTCTTTCTAGCGCACTTGTCTTTCTCTCTCTTGCAAAATTTCTTGAGTAAATTGTGTACAAATGAAGGGGGGACTTCCTATTTATATTTGACTCTTGAATTGACCTAAACCTAACAGGGCCAACTTATCTAACTGACAGGGCCGACTTGTCTAGTAATACACCAAAATAGTATTTATTATAATGACACATGGGTACTATTGACCCGACTTACATACAGAGGTTTACATTGATTCTTTCAATGACTCTTACATGACTAATCACATCAGATACATCTCCTGAAGGAGGAATGAAATTAGTACAACTGGAATATCTTCCAAATTTATGATACTTTAACACTCCCTCTTAACTAGGAAGGTATTCAACAAAGGTAGCAACCACTACCACAACTGTACATCTGATTGGTGAGTCTCTATATGTCATAGGGAGCTTTGTAACACCATCATGCATCGTCATCATCAATATGGAATTGTATCAGTATGTGAATATTGAATATTCTTCTTCGGCATCATCATCATCATCTGCAACATCAGTGTGTAAATATTGGATCATCATCTGCAGCATCAGTATGTAAATATCGAATCATCATCTGCAACATCAGTATGTAGATATTGAATTATCATTTGCAACAATAGTATGTAAATATTGGAACATCATCTACAACATTAATATGTAAATACAACAACAACATCATTAGCATATTAGTGCTAAAGCAACATCATCAATAACTGTTAGATCATCATCTGCAATATCAGCATAGAGATGTTGGAACATCATCATCATCAGTATAAAGATACTGAAACTTTCTCATCAACATCACAACAACATCAATATGAAATATTGAACATTAGTATCACAATATTGAACCTGCCACATCAGTATAGGAATAATGATACTACCTCTTTCCCACTGACCATATTGGAGCAGCACCTCGGTGGGTTCTCTGGTAGATCCATCTGGGAATTTTTCCTAACTTACTAACCCTTTCAAGTCAACAAGCCTATTCATATATATGGATATACCTAGGGACTAACAAGCCTTGTCTATATTACTAACCCTTTCAAGCTAAAAAGACCTATCCAAATATACTAATCCCCCTAGGATCAACAGGCCTCGTCTAACTTACTAACCCTTTCAAGCCAACAATCCTAGCTAGACTTACACTACCTCAGGCTGATCTACCACACCACTAAAACCTTCTACCATCTTCTTCACTCCCTCTTTCAAAGGAATTCATTTCGAAATACACCAAGCTTGTCTCAAAAGTATTCAAACTTTACACGAGACAAAGGCTTAGTCAACACATCTGCCACTTATTCCTTTGTAGGAACATACTTGAGATTTATATCTCCTTTTTGTACCATATCCTGTATGTAATGATATCTAACTTCGATATGTTTCAACTTATCATGAAACACCAGGTTTTTTGTCATCTTAATACAACTTTGATTATCGCAATGGATATTAGTAACATTTATCCCTGCATCAAATAATCATGTCAACATCTTGTGAAGCCATACTGCTTCACTACAAGTTGAGCATGCAGCAATGTATTTAGCTTCTGTCATGCTAAGTGAAATATTGGATTGCTTTCTACTGAACCATGATGTCATGCTTGATCCCAAACTAAAACAACATCCTGAAGTGCTCTTTCTAGCTTTGATGCTTCCTAGCCAATTTGAATCTATAAATCAATGTAATATGATTTCGTCATTTGATTCATATCTAAGACCATAGTCTAAGGTCCCCTTTAGGTACATCATCACATGTTTTTCTCCTACTACGTGAATATGTTAGGATTCACCATATATTGACTTAGATTGTTTACAACAAAACATATATCCGGTCTTGTATTGGTTAAGTACATTAGAGAACCAATAATCTATCTATATAAGGTGGCATCTACTATTTTTTAATAGTCATCATTTAATAGCTTCAAATTTGTTGTCATCGGAGTAGTCATAGCCTGTAATCCATCATACCAAATATATTTAGGATCTCTACCACATATTTTCCTTGGTTTAGGAAAATCTTGTATGGATGCTTCCACACTTCAAGACCTAGAAAGTAGTGCATCATTCCAAGATATTTCATCTCAAATTATGCAGCGAGCTTCTTCTTACATTCGTTAATGGGATTATCTTCACCTATCAAGAATAGATCATCTACATATAGTAGTAATATCATAATTCCATCACCCTTAACTTTATAGCAGAGCTTGGAATCTGATTTAATCTTGGTAAATCCCAAACTCATTAGGAATCCATCAATTCTTCCATACCATGCTCTAGGTGCTTTCTTTAACCCATACAATACCTTCTTGAGTCTGCATACATGAATTTTCTAATTATCTCTATCAAAATCCTTGTGATTGTTCAATATATACTTCTTCTTCTATCAATCCATTTAGGAAGGTTGTCTTTACATCCATTTGGTGTAACTTTCACTTTATTTTGGATGCCAAGGTAAGGATGGTTCTAATTGAGGTGTACCTAGCTACTGGGGAAAAGGTCTCCTCATAGTGGATTCCTTCCTTCTGGGAGAATCTGCGAGCTATGAATCTTGCCTTCTACTTCTCTATACTACATATCTTGAATGCTTTGTCTTGTAGATCCATTTTGAGGACACCAATGACTTGTTCTTTGGTCTTTGTACTATTTCCCATACACCCTTATTTATAATGGATTGGTATTCCT
Organism: Pseudotsuga menziesii; assembly: GCA_001517045.1. Lineage (NCBI taxonomy): Eukaryota > Viridiplantae > Streptophyta > Pinopsida > Pinales > Pinaceae > Pseudotsuga > Pseudotsuga menziesii. Next base: position 303,016 of record LPNX010109736.1, on the reverse strand, counting down.
CGACCATGGCATCTACCCATGCCTTCTGCTTTATTTCTTCTTCAAAACATGTAGGTTCTTTATCAACTAGATCACACATTAAAGCTACATAACTAGTTTTGTTGATGTATTTGTAACTTCGAAATATATTCTGATGTATATCATTATTGTATGTTGTTGTACCCCCATTGGGGATGTGTGTTACCCCTTTACGGGATGTCTAAATTGTGTCTAGATCTTGAGTTACAACCTCCGTTGTAAGTCAGGGCAATAGTCCCCAACGTAACATCATGTAATATGTAATTGTGGTCTCTCTAGGATAAGTGGGACCCATGTGAGATGACATGTAGGCTTGAGTCATATATTTGGTCATTGAATTGAGAGGGTATAAATAGGGAGGCACTCTCCCTCATTTATACACACTTCACACACTCTCTAAGGCACATGAGAGAGAGAGAGAGACAGTCAAAGGAGGAGAGAAAGATAGTTGTTGAACATCTCTTATTATTGCTTTTGATCATCTTACTATGCTGAAGAAGTTTGCGGGGTTTTCTCCTTTATGCTTTCCCCAATGAAAATATTTTTGTCTTGTGTATATTTTATATCTTATGCATTTTTTTGTACTTGTTATTCTTTTAGATAAATATCCTATATAATCTAATCATATCTTAAGAAAATATAACATGGTATCAGAGACTCTCTGAAAGAAGGAACTGTGCAATTGCGGGAATTGGGCTTCCTAGATGAAGGTGTTCTCTCCACAAATCATCAAGCAAAGAGGGATAGGCTAACTCGCCTCACTAAGATGCATCTATTGGTGGTATTGGTTTCTAAATCAGATAAGTTTCATTGTACAGCCGAAATACAGCTACAATGGTAGCTAATGGAAATTAGGGTTTCATGCCTGAAAACCCTAATTACCCACTCATGTTTCTCAATGTATCCCTTCATGTTTCTCAATGCAACCCTTCACTTTTCCATTTCCATATCATCTTTGTCAAACAATATTTCAAATGTTAAATTATTATCCAATTAAATATAACCTTATAATGAAGTGACTCTCAAGCATACCTCCCAAATGAAATCTTGTATAATAGATATTTCCAGACTATGTTGGCATGGTCCAAATGTCCACGGTCAACCTTTTTTTTAATTTCTTTGCATTAAGTGTAGCTGATATCGATCGTGCTTGTCTCACACACAAAATATACTGACCACATGCACCACTCTTCAACTCCTTCATTCACATATATTAAGCAACACATGGGGAGGTATTCAAAATCTATGAAAGTATATTTTTCACATAGAGGATGAGTGCAACCTAACAGTGAAAGAATAATTCCCATCTCTAGGAAGTGAGAAAGAATTCCACACAGGGACCAATGCTAGTAAGTATGTTCTCTTGAGAATCGAATCTTCTATACATCAATTGGAAATTACTCAGATCCATTCCACATGGGGGATTACGATTGAGGCTTGACATTACAAATTACAACAATAATCTTGTGCATAGATTCAATGTTCCAATAAAACATCGAATGTTGTGAGAAAGAACCTATGAGCAAGCAAGCTAGTGTTGAAGTTCTCCACTACAACCAAAACACTATCCTCTACGAAACTCTTCCAGCATCTTGAGAAGTTTCTCTGAAATATTTTGTACACACAAGAACTCAAACACAAGCACAACGTAATGCAAAAATGGAACAAACTAGTCACTCTTCAATTGTAATAACTCCACTTTCTAGTCCTTCAAACGAGAGAGGCATATCCCCAGTCATCAAAACAAAATACAACTTCAAGGATTCTCCATGTAAAGGGAAGACTGAAAATAATAGTTATGGCCCATATAAATGGATCTGGAACAACAAACAAGGAAGAGCTAAGAGTATTTTACATGCGGTTCTAATACCACTATTAGGTGCCTCACAAAGGAACACACACTAATGACTAAACACATAGCCAATAACACAAAGAAAAGTAGACATGAAAGCTCAACATTTTATCATTAGGATATGTACACAAATATCAATGGAGAAAGGACCATTGATTTCAACTTCCAAGTGGTCTCTTGGACTCCCAAACACTCTTCGTCTCCTAACCTAATGGATTAGTTTCCAACTCCCAAAGACTAATCTAACTTTTCTTGATTAAAAATTCTAGGATCCTAGTTTTCATCTTATCCATGCAGAGTATAATATTATGAAACCTCCTCTTTCTAGTTCGAATTAACACTGAAGCATTATGCATATATGGTGGAGAAGCATCTTATATGATGAGAACATGAGAAATGTTCCTAGATTTGACGGATATAAACAGAGTTATAATTATGGAGGATGGGTATGATGACACTCATGTAGTAGAAGTAGTTGGAAGTGTCCTATTCCAACTTGAGTCTACATGTTATCTAGAGATTGGCGAAGTGTTTCTTTCTCCACGGCTAAAAAGGAATTTTCTCTTAGTGTCAGCTATGGAAGATGATGAATATGTTATCCTTCACTTGGAAGGATGATTTTTTCATGTATCCAATGAGTGGAGGCGTGGGTGCAGCAAGATTGCTAGGAATCCGAGATGGCAAGACATAGTGAGTATTGCGTAAACTTGTGGATGGTGAGATTGGTGGGAGATCATACTTAGTGGCGGCATTGGTAGCAGCAAGTGGAGAGGATTCTTGCAACTCTATGAGGAGACCGAGCCGGTATGAGATTACACTTAAGGATTGGTAGGAGAGTCAAAATAAATCTTAGTTCATAGTGGTCTAGCACAGATATCCAGCACATGATCCATAGTAGGTGGTTGAGGGTGTATTGTCCCTCCAAAGTGACCTTGATGTTGTGTTTTTCTAACCCCTAGTGGTTCTAGCATATGAGGGGTATTTGTAAATAATCATGCATATATAAATACTAGACTAGGAAGCAATTTCTAAATTTTTATTAATGTTATGATGTTTTTAATCAATTTTATCCTAAGTAATGTCCTAGGTGATAAGGAGGGCGCATGAGGCCAACTGGAACATGAGTTGTCAACCAGAAAAGGAAACTTATATCTAGTCAAGAAAAAATCCAAAAAGAAACCAAACAAGAAGATAGAATCCTACCAAATTAGTCAGAAGAGAAAATCTAGGACAAAGAACGAAAATGCAGAAACGTTGTCAGCACAAAATGCAGGAAACTCTTGGAGGGTGAAGTTTCTAAAAGAGAAAGAGGCAAGTCAAACAAAAAGGTAGGAGGGAGAATTTTATAAAGCAGTAAAGGAAAGTTTTTCAAAAGCACTAGGGTGTAGTTTCCAAAAAGATGAAAAGCTATCTTAGGGAAAAAGTATAAAAGTGGGCAAGTTTCTCCATTCATCCATGAGGGTGCATTGGTCAAGGTGGCTTGGGAATGAAGCTAAATTTCCTATATTTGAATGTGAGTGCACCCATATTCCAATTTTTTTCTTTCTATTTTTTACTTTGATAGTGTAGTGGGGATATCCCCTACTATGTTCAAAAGCACCTACCCTAAATCAGCCAAATATGAGGGTACAGTTCACCGTGCAAGGGATTTCTCAACCTCGACTTACAATAAACAATAACAAAAATTTAATATTTTAACTAAGTAATGCAATAAATATAACATAAATAAATCCCTCTAACTTGTACCACTATAGTCGTTTGAGGAAATGGTCCATATGCTCCCATGATCATGGTCTCCATTTGTCTCCAACAAGGGGTTGTCACCGAAAAAGGGATTAAGGGTCACACATATAGTGTTGGAATATATTAAACCCACTCATAACTTAGGATAAAATAATTAACATTATTTGATTAATTATTCACCCACTAGCTTAATTAGTTGGCATCCACTTGCACCTTAAAGTCAATACATGCCATCTATATCCTAGGAATGATTTATTTCTAATTATGGGTTGATCTTGACCACCTTTTGGCCATCCAAAATTAGTATACAGCAGATTCTGCTTTATTCTACTTTTTCTATTTTTTCTGCTTTTCTATGGATAAGATAAAAGCTAGTCAACAAGGAAACTGGAAACTTTTGTTTCCAACCCATCCTCCATTATTTTTTCTCCATTTTCTAGGATTATCATGTTTTCCCATCTCCTTTGACAACTCACTCATTCTTTTTCCAATTTGTGAGGTCCTTGATAGATTTGGGAAGTGCTTTAGCCACCTATGGGGGTTTGCTATATTTTGGTAAGTCAACCTTTTTGAACTTTATGAGTCGTCTCCATACAACTTGATTTTCCTATGAGTGATGTACTATTTATGTACACTATTATTCATAATTATTCAATGGAAGGATACACACCAATATTCATCTCTTCATTCATGTGATTTAGTCTCTTTTCTTCTCTCTATTTTTCCTGTGTATGCTAATGATAATTCTTAGTAGCAAGATCTATTTCCTGTGCTTCTTATTAGCATCATTGCTCATAGCATTGATCTATTATTTCTACATGGTATCAAATCTATAGGGAGCACAACCTTGACATCTTCTACATGGCATCAGAGCAGCAAGGTTGATCAAGTTCTACAGAGTTGAGGAGCGCATGCAGTATCCTATCCCTCTTTGAAGAAGAGCTTGTCTAGCTTACAATATTTTCTCCTAGTTTGTTTTGCAGTTTGCAGAGAGTATCTCCTAGAGCATATCAACAAATTCAATATGGATTCAAATTTTTCTCTATTATCTCCTTTCAACTATGTTGACTGGAAGCCAAAGATGAGTGCATACTTGAAGAGGCAATGTCTCTTTGATGTCTCCATTGGTGCATTGAGCGAACCTAAGTATTATGAAGAGAAGATTTTTTGGCTAAATAATTGTGATAGAGATTATGAAATTATGTATTTGGGAATGTCTCCAAATATATATCATCTCATAGATTCTGCTGAGTATCCATTTGAGCTTTGGAAGAATTTGGACAAAGCTTTTGGTTTGCAGGAATAGAAGATGAAGCATGGAGCGAACCAAGCATCTCCTCTTGTTCTCTCTCTCAATATTTCTTGGCCTCTGCATTCTCTAATGAATTTGATCATGATGAAGAATTTTCCCATACATTTCATGTTGCTTCTACCCTCCTTGATTCAAATGCTTCCTCCTTCAATGAAGAAGCAAATATTGAAGAGCCATCTTTTTCTGTGTCTCTTGAAGGTGATTTTTCTTCTTATGACACTATTGATGAAAAAGAAGTAACATATGGAGCTTCTATTGATATTGATGATGATCCTATAACCCATTCATTGTTCTCTAAATATCTTATCTTAGATTCTGATATCTATGTGCCAAATTCTTCACACCTTGTGCATACTTCCAGGATATTTGCTTAGCCACATCAAGCCTTATGTGTGTCATACCACTTACCTTACTTGATCTTATTTTCTTTAGAATCTCCTCCTTTTTTCTTGGAATCGATACTCAGAACCTCCTTGAATATTGTGAGCATCCCATTCTTTCCTCCTTTCATACAGAGGATTCATTACCAGTGTACTCCCATGAGTCTATTGATATGTTTATATGAGATCCTTTGGATTCTGATTTAGAATCATATTTTCAAGTTGATACACATATAATACCACCATCCATACCATCTACCATACCTCTGAATAATACTAAGACTATACAAATCCCAAGTTCACTAGTTTATTCCTCATCGGTCTCTTATGTAGTGATATTTACCTTACATGGTTTGAATTCTTTCCTATCTTTCAGTGGCTGGTTATCCATGACCTCCATCATATTTGGACTGATATTAAACATGTTTGGATCTGTTCTAAACACTTATGGTTCAGATATTATGCCCATCCGTCATTCATATTTTTACACCTATCAGTTTTCCCCAGTTGTGCATAATTTTCCTAGTCTAGCCCTATATCCTCATGGATACACTGAATCCTTTGTCTTTTCTGTTCCATATGATAATATTTCTGATATATCATATTTTTATCAGCCTCATATCAGATTTGGAAAGGTGCTACATCAGATTGGAATATTGACATGTGATTCACATCACACTTTTGCAGCTATTCAGGGAATTGGGTGTGAAATAAATTGCCTTAATTTTTGTACTCTTTGGAAAGGAGCATGCATATATCTCCTTTTCATTTCAGATTATGTTTGTAGATCAGATTTTGACAGCAGCAAGAAGCATTCAGATAATGCTCCTACTTCATCAGTTGATGAGATACAAGTAGTCTCTCCTCTTCCTTCTTGCAGGTTCTACACTTCGGCGCATGATCATGGAGTTCGTGATTTTTTCAGCAAATCCTTCATCCAGAAGTAGTTCAGTCAGCTCATTAAAGTGAAGATGGAGATATTTTGAAGACATATTTCAAATTTTGTGCCTTTTCCTATCTTGAGGGAGGATTTTCCCCATGTGGTTTTGCCTCTTTCCTCACTTTTCTGGACATAATAATTGTTAAAGGGTGACCATAGCCTTGTTGTTGGGCCCTATATGCATCCATATTTTTTTGTCATACCATCATAAATTCAGACTTATAGGTGGGTGTTGGAATATATTAAACCCACTCATAACTAAGGATAAAATAATTAATCATTATTTGATTAATTATTCGCCCACTAGCTTAATTAGTTGGCATCCACTTGCACCTTAAAGTCAATACATGCCATCTATATCCTACGAATGATTTATTTATAATTATGGGTTGATCTTTACCACCTTTTGACCATCCAGAATTAGTATACAACACTTTACAACAAATTCTGCTTTTTCTGCTTTTCTATGGATAAGATAAAAGCTAGTCAACTAGGAAACTGGCAACTTTTGTTTCCAACACATCCTCCATTATTTTTTCTCCATTTTCTAGGATTAGCATTTTTTTCCATCTCCCTTGAAAAATCACTCATGCTTTTTCCAATTCATGAGGTCCTTGATAGATTTGGGAAGTGCTTTAGCCACCTATGGGGGTTTGCTATATTTTGGTAAGTCACCCTTTTTGAGCTTTATGAGTTGTCTCCATACAACTCGATTTTCCTATGAGGGATGTACTATTTATGTACACTATTATTCATCATTATTCAATGGAAGGATACACACCAATATTCATCTCTTCATTCATGTGATTCAGTCTCTTTTCTTCTCTCCATTTTTCCTGTGTATGCTTGTGAGAATTCTTAGTAGCAAGATCTATTTCTTGTGCTTCTTCTTAGCATAATTTCTCATAGCATTGATCTATTATTTCTACAGATAGAATTTGACGTGCAACCTGGAATACTATGGCGAAAGGATATGATGGACGACAAGTTCTGGAAAATATAAGGAATGTCAAAAAGTTGGGAATCTAATATGTTTTGGGAGACCTTCACAATGTATTTATAGGATGATCCAAGGTTTTCTCACCCATGGTATGTTATTGTGCATGGTATTTCTCCATGGTTTTTTACCCATTCTCATTTTACTGATTTTTGGTCCTTTTTGGAGAGAGAGGGGTTATTTCAAAATAATAGCTCAACTTCCCTGTATTTATGGGGGAATGAATAATAGTGTTTTGGACCATTTTTCATGGAATTTTTGTTGTCAAGGTCAAAATGGAGGAAATAATGGTGGGATTACGATGTATAATTATGGTTTGGACCATAGAGTGCTATATGGAAAATTTTTAGTGTTAACATATTGCCCCCTGATGTGTGAGGGCAGGATCTCATCGTATGGCCAACATACATCATAAGATTAAAGGACAAATGGTGACAATGGTGGAGAAACTGGAGGGAACTATGGAGGACTCAGAGTTTCCTCATTTGAATCGTAGTGGATTTGGATTTGTATTGCTTCTTGAAATGGATGAGGTATATATAATCTTAGACATATATATGGATGAGGCGGGAATACCCATGCTCTTGTCAATGTATCAATATAAAAATAGGGATCAAGGCTCATTTAATGGGATCCGATCAATAAATACAACTAGAAATACATAATAGGGTCCTCAATGGGAGACTAAATACATATACTGATTTGAACAATTGGTTCCTAGGAACAATGGCATTCTCATGGAATGCAATATCACAACAACTAATGCTCTGTTGAATTTGGAGGTGTACACAACTAGATGGACTCAATGACTGACAGTCAAAATATCTAAGGTACAATAAAAAACATCAAGTACTGTAGATGCACGAAAGAATGACAGTGAGGGGATCCCTATCACTATCACCAACACAGCCCAAAAATCATAAGGGACATGAAACTGTATGGATCCCCAAAATAGACTCACCAATATGCTAGAGTCGGGTGACAATCGGGGTCTTTGACCAAATAATGAAGGAACCAATAACTTGTACGGATCTCAATAGTGCAATGATGGAGTTGAAGTCAAGCACGTGAGACACAACCAACCCAAAAGGCACTAAGGGATCCTTTCAAGTGGTCCAAGGAACTCATCAATGAGGTGGATTAAACCAAGAAACAGGGACCTATGGGTCTATCCTCTGGAATAGATGTGTTGATGTCAATAGAGGGAGACCTGCAACTACCAAGGCAATGAGGTATCCTTGACGGAATCGCAAGGCAGAAAATCAGAGATATGGAACAATAAGAGGACTTAGATGATGAATGGGGAACAAGGGAAGGGGAGTACGGGGGAATCAAACACTTTTTGTTTAGAGTATGACGGTAGGGATGATTTGGCAGCAGATGATACTGAATCATGGGGAGGTAATCATAACTGTGGAATGGGGGAGATGACTGCAATGGGGAGATACTTGTGGAAGGAACTGAAAAAGTGATATCCAAGGGATCCAAGGGAGACTCATTGTAGAGTAATCTGAACAAAGGAGACCCAATGGGGGAAAGCTTCCATAATGGGATACTATATCCAATATATGTGGGCACCAAAAGGAACTATTTGGGCTTTCTTAATAGTTTAAGGATATCAAATAAGGGATAGAAGTATGATCAGTATCATACTATCTGGTGGATTTTTGTCAAGCCCAAAATGGTAAATGATTAAAGGTGTTTTCATGTTTAGAGAGTCTTAAAACAAGAAGAAGACTCCAATGGGGTCTCTTTTTCTTGAAGTAGTCTCCTAATTCTGAAAAAGGATAAAAGTGTACAAAGGAGAGCTCTCCCAGCCGAATGGGGCAGAGAGATTTATTTTATGTAGGTATTCCAACGAGGCCAAAAAAGGTTAAACCTATACTAATTGAACGGTCATTCAAATATGCTTACAATCATGAATGAAACCAAGTTTTCACGGTGATATTTTCTTTATGATAGGGCTGGAAAAGAGCTTAAATAAAACCCATAATGAGATTTTTTGTAAGTTGCGGTCCCAATGTCCAAAACACACATAAAAGGATACAAGGGGAACCGCTCCTAGATGGAAGGTGTTAGGGTGGTCCATTTCTTTAAATAGTCTACGTAGTCCAGAAAAGGAGATAAACAAATTCACATAAACACCCTTTCAAATAATTTAATGAGCGTGAAAGGAAGAAAGCATGCTCAACAATATTTTCATTCTTTAAGGAGTCTGAAAAGAGCTTAACAAAAACTTTGTAATGGTCAGTCAAGCAAGGAGTAAGTGTTTGATGAATTGAAAGAGGAGGTGTTGGGATCATGGATGATGTGATAAAATAGCAGTGGAACATTGGTCAAGCCTCCTTGTAGGATGATGAATGGTAGTAACATAAGATATATTTTGCAGTATGAATGGAGCAGATGTCTCATGAATATGCTAATACATATAGGGTATGATTTGCATGGTGGAACGCAAATCAAGGTAACTCTAGGAAATGGCCCCAAAAACGTAGGGAGGGAGGTGGTCTAGTAAGTTGTTTCTTCATCTGGGAGCTATTTGCATAGTGGCAACAGCTTCCTATCATCATAGAGGACTATCCATACGCTGGGATGGAGTACCTAGGAGAATCGCAAATGCATCGACCTCTAGTACAAGTTTGGGGACATGACGGTATCTATACATGACTCTTTGTGGTTTTAGGCATATATAGTTTACTAGCATAGTGGTAGCTAGATCATATATGTGATATATATTGATGACATACTGTGTGCATGTGTAGACATGGGACTGCACCCTCCAGCGGGGTACCAGCGATGCAGGGGTAGGGTTGAGGGGTTAGATCTATCGGCTCATGGGAATAGGAGGCGTTGGAGTGCTACATTGGACTCACTATAGTTGGATGTGGAGCGTCTATTGGAGAGGGTCACTGACGATGGGTGTCAGTACCTAGACTAAGATATTATCATTGCGTGCTACAGATCTCCTCTAGAGTGGATCTCTTTGATGAGGAGGATCGTGATTGCTATTAAGTATGTCAGAGTGGCGGCATAGGGGGACATGTTGATGGAGGAGGAGAACTCAAATGAGGAGGAGGACACTAAGTCAGAGGAGGATGACTCAAACTAGCAGTGTGTGATGTTTCCCCCAATTCATTTGAGCATGGGTATTTTTGTATGATATGAATGATCATACAAGAAATCATGTGAAGCTTCACTTTTTGTACTAAACATGATCATACGATATGAATGCACGTGGATGCATATTTTTTTATTTTTATGGGTTTTTATGATTCTCTTGTTTATGATGATGACTAAGCCCATATGATGTATATGACATATGTATGCATGACTATATGATGATGCATGATGCAGTGTACTTCCTATATGTGTTGATTGATGTTGCTCTCTAGAATGTCGTTAGCCATTTGTTCTACTACACTATTGATACTTCTGGGAACATGCATGAATGAAATGGATTCTAAATTTCTAACCAAGTGTCTATTGCACAGGAACTTTCTAAATAGGTAGGAATCGCATACCCAGTAGCAGTTATTCAACTAGGATACAAGCAGTTGGGTGTCTAAGAATACATCAAGGCGATGAATACCCAAGTAAAGGGCGGTAGTAAGGGGACTAGTGACAACGTCATACTCATCATGATTTTTTGTAGCAACACCAACACACATTCCGTCAATATATATCAACTCCTATGATGGGGAAAAATAACCCATGCAGCCGAGGTGAGATTAGGAGACAATCTACTTGCACCGTCAACGAAACCAACATAGCAAGGAAAGGTAGGATCCATCTAGAGAAACCAAGGAAACAAACTGTGATACTCATGGTAACAACGATGCAAAACAAGAAAGAAAACTATGATACAAGGGTATGCAGTTTGGTCAACTTAGGCATAAAATCTCTAGAGGTAGAGCCCATTGCGGAGATTCTTCAAGAGGCGACTATCGGGGTCAGCGAGGAGATATGCTCCCTTGTTGAGACATCGATGGATGACATAAGGGCCATACCACATTGATTCGAGATTCCCTTTTCCAGTCTTATCGTGGGCTTGGTCATAGACAAGGACAAGGTCCCCCTCGCTAAAGGTGCGTCGGTGGACGTGGGATTCATAATGGGACTTCGACTAGGTCTTAGTTGTTTCCATCATTTGGAGAGAAGTTAGACAGTCCTCATTAGTTTGTTCAATCATAAGTAGGTTTTTTTCCAATGGTGCAGTATCAGGTAAAAGCTTAATGGTAAGGTGAAGTGTTGGAATCTAGCATTTGATGGAAATAACCGACTCCACACCATGGACTAAGTGAAATGGGGTAAAACCGATGGCGGTTTCAAGGATCTCTTCATCTTCATGAAAGTGGCATCAATATAGATCAAGGGTATCTTCCATGGTCGAGGAGGGGGAAGGACTACTAGAGGTAGAGATCATATAAATTGTGTTTTTGGTGTTCAAGGAAGAGGTCGAGGGTTATATCTCCTCAATGACAGTGATTTCAGACTCACGGGAATGCTTACAAAGGTCACTAAGGAGATACTGGTACTCGAGCAAGTTTGGGAAATGGTGGGAATAATGACCATATAGGCCACAAATTGCACACGGTTCGTTGGTTAGTAGCTATTTGTTTTTAACTGTAGGTATGGTTTGTATGTTTACAACTGGAGCATCATCGGTCTCTACTATTGTGTGCATATGGCTGCGAAGGATTGGAAAATATGGACAATTATGTGTCACATGGCCTTGGGCATTGCATAAATCACAAGGAGTAGGTGGACATGGTTCTGTCGGGGCTTTGGGTGCCTTTCCCTTAGTCTTTGTGAGAGGAGGGGGATCAGAAGTAGTGAGAGAAATAGTGGGTTGTGTACCAGGAGGGGGGTGTGACACCATCTCAATAGGTTGGACCGATGTCAAAAACGATATATGGTGTCATGGGAATGGTGGGTGGATCTTAGTACCACATAAGAATACCCAAACTGAAGATCTAAAGGTTGAGAGTAATCATGACTGGAACCCTCACAATTCTAGAAGGTGGAAAGAGCAAGGGGATCATGTGTACAGGGAATGAATCCCAATAATTCCCCAAGGTCTACAGTGGGGATTGCAGTTGAGGTTTTAGCTGCGGCTATGAGGAGGTTAGAATCTTATCGGATGTGATAGTGCACAAATATTATATGTCATCCATCGAAGGAGGAGGTGGGAGAGACAAAAAGGTGTCCTTCAAAGGAGCGTTGGTAAATATTCCTAGACCAATGACAAATAGGGAAGGGATGGATACGATGTCGATGGTGGTGTCGATCGTAGGGAGGACATGCTCTGGGTTGGCTGGTCCTTTAGGATCATAATATGTCAATTGGTCAATAGTCATGATCTTCCCATCATGGGGGGGAATCAAGAGTTGAAAGATGGTAGAAGCAACGTCTTGCATTGCATACATATAACTAATTCCAAGTAGGAGGTTGTAATCGAGTTTGGAATTGACAACCTCAATGTCAATCAACATGGTTTTTCTGACTAACTCAAAAAGTACATTTGGGAGAACACTTTTTGGTTGAGGAGCATGTCCATCCTAAGCACGAAGGGAGGTGGTTGAATATTTAAGGGTTAGGGATCTGAGTTTTTGCTAAACAAAGCCTAAGATAACACAAGTGGATCCTCCCTCATCGATGATGCATAGACGAATGACAAAATTCTGAATAGTAACCAAAACCTAGAATGCTACGGATGATGGCATCCAAGGTTCTCCTTGATCAAAGTCGAAATTCATTAACCTGGAATCAGAGGGATCGACAACGGCTAAAGGGAATAATAAAGCTTTGTGTTACGAAGGACAATTTCAGAGGAATTCACGAGTGGACATGGAAGAGGGAGACTATGCCAAGGCATCAATGATACTGTAATTAAGAGCAGTTGTGGTAGCGGGATTTTTCTCAACATGACACAAAGGGAACTGAGTGACCCCTTACCTGTGTTTGGAAATCCCGAAAGTTGAGCTAGTTGCATAGTCCTAGTGACTAGTTTTTATATTGCAACCCTTAGGATTATTTTTTACTGTTTAGATCTATTATAAACCTAAAAATGATGATTTCAACACCCTAAATATATTTCTAGAATATTCCTAAGTTTCTCTTAGCCATTGGATGGTTGGAAATTTTTTGTAAATATTTCAGTTTGCACTAGTTGGGACTCCCAGAAACCTAGAAGTAGACTTTAGCCTCACCGATGTTCGAAACCTTAAAGGGCCCAACATACATGTTCTTAGGAATATGAACATTCGGTACTCTTCCTTGCCTTATTTATCTCACCTATAAATCCCAATTCATCCCCTCATTTTGCTTGATAAATTCCTCACTTGTCAACTAGTTGTCTTGAAGCTTTATTGCAGAGAGTTAGTGAACCAGAATTCTGCCTTAGGTTCATTACACAGGGGCCTTTAGTTTCAGAGGGAGATTCAACTATTGGAGAGTAGAGTTTGGATACCTATCCAAGTGGAGCTAATGCTATCAATATCTCCCTCTCTAAGATGGAGTGTTAGCATTTTGTAGCTCGAAGGTACTACAGCATCAGGTGCTTAGGTGCAAGGATTTAAGACAATGTGGTCTCATTAAATGTCATTACGTGACTTTATTAAGTGTATTTAATTAAATTAATTTTTATGAGATGTTATTTTTTTATGTGAGATATACTTCATTAAAGTGGATTTCACTTTATAAAGTGAATTTAAGTCATAAAGTGTACTTTTTTAATTATTTAGGGTACAAAGTGACTTTTTAAAAACAATGATTTTTATATTGTCATAACTTAAGATATTTAATTCATCTTGTGATTAAATCATAGCCTTATGTCTTGAGGCCAAGATCTAATCTCAACCCTAGAATTCGAAAAGGAAAATGAGTTACCCTAATGAGTAAAATAAAAGGAGGATGAGACTTCATTTTTATTGATTCAAGAGAAGTTGAAGAGTAAAGAGGCATGCATTCCAAAAGGAGAGCAGTCCCTTGGGTGGCTCAAATTTAAAGAGAGTTTTTTTTAGGAAGAGATAAGCATGAAGCAAAGAGGTGCATGCATTCCAAGGAGAGAATAAGGGCACGCAAATCTAGAATATGATAGATGAGTTAAAGTTGTACATACAGTAGAGAAGAGGGAACCTCTCTGAGTAATAAGAGGGGCACAAACTTGAAGAAAGTTAGTAGAATAATTTTTTATCTGTAGAACAGATTTTTGAGGGGGTTGTACAGTACTAAAGAGCACAGAAATCAAGGAAATTAATAGCATATATTTTGAGAGTTTTCTTTTTTGGTCAGCCTAAGGAGGACGCATTGTACCTGCTAGTTTTTTTAGTGCAAAACCAAGGCAGATATTGTTGATGTGTTGTCTGTACTGAGATGTAAAATGTATTGGCATGATTTCCAAAGATGAGAAAGCTTGTATTTAAGGTGATTTGTTGGCTCATTTTTATAGTAAGTAAAATGTTTTTAATGTTGAATTGTATTTTTTTTATTCTTTATAATTTTTCCCTCTTGAGCTCTACATAATAAAACTCTCTTTTGATAATTGTCCCTAAAGTGTGGGATTTTTCAGGATAAAGTTTGACCAAAATTTTATGTGTTAAAGAGTGTTAACAATCTTCTAATTTTTTATTTCTGCTGCTAAATGTACTTTCTAAACAGTATATCATCCTACCGACATGTCTCATTTATTATATAATAAATGTGTAAGATAGTTGTTAACTATTGGGGACTAATATCGTAGGTTTATTAAGTGTTTGACGTAAGTTATGAATGATTGTGTGTGTACAGATTCCTAAACTTTGTCATTTTTTTACATATATTATGGGTCTCTCTTGACCCCAATACTGATACAATTCTAGTTCTCACTACATGCATCTCCATACTAGTAATGTTAGCCAATAGAATGGAAAAACCATGCACTCATACCCCAAACTTACAGTGTTTGGCTAAGATATCCTCCATTTCAAAATCATGTGATTCACAAGCTGAGTATTACAAATGACCCCCAACATTGGGATTCCAATCATGAAATACACATATGGGAGGATGAGCTCAATTGATTCACCCTATACAATAAATTCCCCAATGCAAGGGCCCTAGTACTCGATGATCTTGGTTAGAATAAATCCCATTTGCATTGTTACAGCAACATTGTTTCTCATGCCTAATTTTGTATCTTTTGGTTTCAAAATCTGGAAAATGCATACACTGGAGGTAAATCATCCCATCCATATCCTAGGTACATGTGGTGGAAACCCTAAGTACGACATGTAGTACATCTTGTAGCCATAATAATGATGAGCTCGAAGTGGTTTTTTCCAGTCACCTATGTGTAGAATTTACACCTTACAATAAGACATCTTCACTCAAATCAATTTGCATACTTCAAATAGAGTGCTAATGACTCCAAATCTATTGTTTTGGAAGAATAGTGATGATAGTGCGCCAGTCCATATATGAATGCACATTTTCTAGCTTTACTCTCAGCACTATTCTTGTAGCATACTTGAGAAAAAATTCAAGATTTGTTGTGAACAGTAGTACATTCCATCTTAGGTGTTGTTCCCAACTTGTAAGTCCTCGTAATTAATCTACAGCAAGTCTCAAATCCATTGTAGTCCATGAATAATAGGGAAGAACCTTATTTTCCAAACTTTCCTGTAGCGAATTTCCCAGCAATTAGGCCACCATTTACCTCCAGATTTCTATGCATAGTAGCATTCACCATTAGAGGGAATGATAGGCCCTCTTTAAGGAAGCATTCAACGCTTTAGATTAATAATGGGTTGTCCTCTATTTGAGGGTTTTTCAACCTTTTATGGTGGATAGATCCATTGTGGAGGATAGGTTTTGATCCCTTGTATGGAAAAATCCTTCCTTTGATCCTAATATATGGACAACATTCATCCATTAATGGTTCACATATGCCATGCAGAGAGACTTGTTACATATATAATAAGGTCCATAACTGAGATGTGAGTTTTTTTATGCCCTTTTCAACTTCAAATTGCCCAAAATTAGAGAGTAGTTGTTTCTTTCACCCATGGAATTGGTTCTTTGCATTTTTTATGTTGTCTTTACCCATAGACATGCTAAAAACTACCACTTTAGTATTGTATGAGGGTGAAATAATGTCCATCCTTCATGGAAATTTAAACCACTAGTTGTTATCATATGTTTCTATCAGGTCAATAGATTCAATGCCCATGACGGGTCAAGTGAACTCGAACTACCTTTTTCTCTCTTAGCAACTCATTCAAAATCCACACACTCTTCCTCTAACAATTATACCCAACCTCAACACTTCCACTAGAATTGTCTTCCAAACTCAAGAGTCTTCACCACTCAGGGTATCTCTACTTTGAGACCACATGTTGTAGTTATTGGATTTGTGAATCAAAGTACACAACTAAAACCAACAACAACAACTAAATTTCAAACAGTAGAATATAAAATAGTTAATTATGTTATCTTTAATTCAAACAATGGCCAAATATCTTGAGGCACTATTGCAATCTAAAATCATATCCTTATATCGTCTCTAGGGTTTCTCCTATAACCAAACCTACTTCTACAGAGAGGAAAATGCCTCATCATTGTCACCATATTTATTTTTTTTGCTTAGATTTAGGGTGCTAATTTCTTTATGGGAGTTCAAACCATGTCAAACTCAATTTTTGAATAGGTAATTCATTATGTCAATTGAAATAATTTTTTGGGTGTGAACAAGGATATCAAAACTATTAGGTATTGAATATGGTCATGGGAATACACACCTTTATAAATCTCCCTAGGGTGAAAAGAAACCATTTAGTGCAATCGGCACTAACAACTTCTCTTCAATAATCATACTGATAAAAAAGAATTGATCTCTTGGATATGTGTCATAAGGTATCTCACCACTATGCTTATGTCACTCGTGCTTGTATTGGTGAGGTTTTTCATCATGCTGCAGCATGTCGAGCATGTTTAGACTTTATAGAGGTTTTTTGTGCTCCTTTACAACCTCTTTGAGGCTGCTACTATGTATGGAAGTGTGTCGCAGTATGATGGACATGATAATAGAGTGTGGGTTAAGGATGCCTCTGCATATTTGAAAGGAGCTTTTATTTTCTTGATGTATGACTGTCCTAAAAGACTGTCATTTATTGCAGCAATGGGATTGAAATTACATCCTCATTTCTATACTGTTTTGATTAATACCTTGAGGTATGTAACCCTACATCTACCTATATATCTCTCTCAGGTATGTCAATTGTTTTGCGAGTGACTTGTCTCCTAAGAGACAAAGTCTGATCATAATATATCTGAGTATTTAAAGGAAGGTCTAAACCACATTGTTTTATCCTTTTGTCCATTTATAATTTTATTGCATGTGCTTAACTAATTCTATTGTACATTTATGGGAACTCTGCATCCAATAGACAGGTAGAGTAAATTACTACTTTCATGTTTTCAGTTTCTTTTTGTTTTGTTTAAACATTGGCATTCCAAGTGGGCATTTTGGACAAAGTTGAATAGTTTTGGGAGATTTTCTAGTTCTCTTTCGAGGTATAAATGATAGTGGGATTGGCATGGTCTATATTTAACTTTTATTTTATTTTATTTATATATCAGTCTTAACATGGTGTATTGCCTTGATTGTAGGTTAGTGGTTGTTTAAGTCACCTCTGAATAAAATGATCACATAAGTATGCATACTTCTTGTCAGCAAGCAAACTCGAAGGTATTGTTGCTAATACTTCATCTCATTTCATTTCCATTTATCTAGTTTCTAAGATTACTTAGAGTTAATCCTCATTCTTCTTGATGTGAAATGGAATTAGTAGTATATTTCTTTTTACTATTCTATATACTTTTTGGATGATGAGTTGTTGCATTGGAAACTAAAGAAAATTACAATAAAAACTCTCCAAATCCTATAAAAACTCTCCAAATGTTGTCTAACAATATGTCCATCCATTCTAATATCATGCAATAAGTAAATGATGTATTGGTTTATTAGATGTGGAGACTTTTGTACATATATTTTAAATATTACAAATCTACTAGTTCAAGTTTTGGTCCTTTGAAGTTAAGATGGACATCCAAATTTGATTGAAACTATCTGAAGATTGTGTAAGATGTTCATAGAGCCTGAGAGAAACATGCACCTATGTTCATTTTACAATGGATGGTGCAGGCTTGGCCCACATTAGAGGAAGATGAGTTTGGGCATGGGAGATTCACCTTGTTGAGCAATATCTTATCATATTCATTCATAAAGGGGGGTTTTTAATTGTGAAAAATAAGTTCAATATATTATCGGTATTGGGGGGGAAGGAATACGGTATGGCGTGTTTATAGGTATTCTAGGGGTATAAAAAAGGGTTTTTAGTAAAAATAAGGAATATATTGTAAAAATAGGCATTTTTTAATTGGAAATAAGTATTAGGAGGGGGATCAACAAAAGGATTTATGTAAGTAATTATCAATATCTAGTGAAATTAAGGGTATTCTTTGATGTCCAATGAACAAAAGTGTTATGACATGGTTTCACTAAGTGAATACCCCGTGAGTTTGGACACCATTTGCTCATCCTTTGCTTCTATATAAACTGAAATTCTCCTTTCCATGGCATAATCCACCACTATCTTCAATTTACTTGTGAATATTCAATCAAATTCATATATCTTGGCATGACTCTAGATAACTCAGTAGATAGTTTAACAATGGGTGCATGCTTTTCATTCCTAAAAATTTATGGGATTTTTTCATTTTGCATCATTCAAGAATATGAAATAATGATTATCAAGTTATTATATATCCATAATGGCTTACCTTGTAATAGTCCTTCAAGTCCTTCAACTTCATTTATTAAGTGCAAAATTGACTTGAAGGACTAGTACATGGTAGGCTATTATGGGTCAATAGTAACTTGATAATCATTGTTATGTATACTTGAATGATGAAAATTTTGTTTGAATATCATTGTTGTCAAGAAATAACAACTTCTTAAAGGGTGCTAGCTCAATGGTAGAGCACCTTCCTAATTATAGGCAAGAGGTTGGTGGTTTCGATTCCTCCATGCCCTATCATAAATTTGTGACTAAGAAAACGACTAAATTCGCATATGTACAACTATTAGTAGCTGATTTCCAGTATCTTATAGCGCGAATAACATTTAGTTGTATTTAACTTAGTCATTAATATGTTATCATCAAGTAGTTTATTTAGTCATATATTTGGCCATTAATTGTGGCAATCAATGACTAAATCATTGAATATCAATGAATAAATCAATGGCTAATAATTTGACCAATTAATTACTAATTTACATACGACTAAGTTAGTCAAGCTATAAGATAGTGGAAATTAGCTACTATGAATCGTCGACTCAAAAATACTCGTTTATATCCAAATTTTAGTCGTTTTTTAGTCATTAATTCCTCGTTGTACTAGTGCTTGTCTCTTAGCTCAAGTGATTGAGAGTTTTATTCGTAAGCAGAAGGTCTCGAGGTCAAATATCCGAATAGCTATGCAAGGGCCTCACTCGATGTCCTCACCGAGTTGGGACCCGTAATTAGGTTCGACGGTTTACCTTAGGTACCATCATCAAAATAAGGAGAAGTACCTGATAATTTCTCAAGACATGTTCTATCTAAAAAATAGTATATATATATATAATTTAATATACAATAATATATATAAAAGTTGACATACTTTACATTTATTTCAAAAATAAAAAATAAAAACTATAAAAGATATTTAAAAGATATAGCATAAAATGAAAGATATGGCACAATATATTTAATATGTGATATATTGTATACTATTAAATATATTATATTAAAATATAATATATACAATATATTATATATTAAATATGATATATACAATATATTATATATTTAATATATTATATTAAAATATAATATATTATATTATATTATATTATATTTTAATATAATATATTTAATATATTATATAATAGGTTAACATTAAAATATATTTAATATATTATATAATATATTTAATATATTATATAATATGTTAACATTAAAATATATTTAATATATTATATAATTTGTTAACTCTAAAATATTTGAATTCATCTCCCGTAAATTATGTATTATTATGATTAACCCTCTCTTAGCTAAGTTATACGGTACTATCTTATAAAATAATATTGATGAATGGATAGAAATGGAAGGCAAGGGGATAGAGGCCAAGTAGGTTTTAGAAGGAATCATTTAACCATGGACCACCTCGTTAAACTTGGGATCATTGTAAAGGAATGACATAATAATAAGTCTAGCCTATTTTGTTGCTTTGTGGATTTTAGAAAAGCTTTTGATACAATGCCTAGAAATAACATGTGGAATAGGCTAGAGGATTTTAAGGTTCCTTTTGAGTTGAGATTTTTCACGATAAGGTTATACGAAAAGGTCATTTCCAAGTCTAAGAATAATGAGGAGTGGAAAACAAATATAAATTGTAATATTTGTTAAGTTTTCTTGATTGCTTAGATGATATTCTAAAACAATTTACAATAGTAAGGTCATGGAAAGAACAACAAGCACAGTAACACAAAGAACACAAATAGTTTCCTCAGGGAAACCACAAGGGATAAAACTCTGCAAAACTTCATCACTATAGAACTCAACCAGAACGATGTAAAACCCCAAGACAACTTCTCATCTTTCTTTCTAGCGCACTTGTCTTTCTCTCTCTTGCAAACTTGCTTGAGTGAAGTGTGTACAAATGAAGGGGGACCTCCCTATTTATATTTGACTCTTGACTTGACCTAAACCTAATAGGGCCAACTTGTCTCGTAAGACACCAAAATAGTATTTAATATGACACATGGGTACTATTGACCCGACTTACATCCATAGGTTTACATTGATGCTTTCAATGACTCTTACATGACTAATCACATCAGATACATCTCCTAAAGGAGGAATTCAATTAGTACAATTGGAATATCCTCCAAATTTACAATACTTTAGCACTCTCTCTTAATTAGGAAGGTATTCAAAAAAGGTAGCAACCACTACCACAACTATACATCTGATTGGTGAGTCTCTATATGTCATAGGAATATTTGGAAGACCGTCATGCATCGTCATCATCAATCTGGAATTGTATCAGTATGTGAATATTGAATCTTATTCTTTGTCATCATCATTGTCATCTACAACATCAGTGTGTAAATATTGGATCATCATCTGTAGCATCAGTATGTAAATATTGAATAATCATCTGCAACATCAATATGTAGATACTAAATCATCATTTGCAACCGTTCAATATCTAAATATTGGAACATCAGTTGCAACATCAATATGTAAATACAACAACAACATCATTAGCATATTAGTTCTAAAGCAACATCATCAATAACTACTAGATCATCATCTTCAATATCAGCATAGAGATGTTGGAACATCATCATCATCATCAGTATATAGATACTGAAACTGTCTCATAAACATCACAACAACATCAATATGAAATACTGAACATCATTATGAGAATATAGAACATGCCACATCAGCATAAGAATAATAATAATAATACTACCTCTTTCCCACTGACCATCTTGGATCAGCACCTCGGTGGGTTCTCTGGTAGATCCATCTAGGAAGTTTTCCTAACTTACTAACCCTTTCGAGTCAACAAGCCTAGTTAGATAGATGGATCTACCTGGGTACTAACAAACCTTTTCTGGATTACTAACCCTTTCAGGATAAACAAGCCTAGCTAGATATACTAATCCCCCTAGGATCAACAGGCCTCACCTAACTTACTAACCCTTTCGGGCCAACAAGCCTAGCCAGACTTACCCTACCCCGGGCTAAGCTACCACACCACTGCAACCTTATACCATCTTCTTCACTCCCTCTTTCAAAGGAATTCCTTTCGGACTACACCAAGCTTGTCTCAAAAGTATTCAAACTTTACACGAGATAGAGGCTTAGTTAACACATCTTCCACTTATTCCTCTGTAGGAACATACTTGAGCTTTATGTCTCCCTTTTGTACCATATCCCATATGTAATGATATCTAACTTCGATATGTTTCGACTTATCATGAAACACTGGGTTTTTTTTTCATCTTAATACAATTTTGATTATCACAATGGATATCAGTAACATCTATCTCTGCATCAAATAATCATGTCAACATCTTGTGAATCCATACTGCTTCACTACAAGTTGAGCATGTTGCAATGTATTTAGTTGTTTTCGTGCTAAGTGCAATACTGGAGTGATTTCTACTAAACCATGAGATCATGCCTTATCCCAAACTAAAACAACATCCTAAAGTGCTCTTTCTATCTTCGATGCTTCCTTCCCAATTTGAATCTGTAAATCCATGTAATATGATCTCATCGCTTGATTCATATCTGAGATTATAGTCTAAGGTCCCTTTTAGGTACATCATCACATCTTTTTCTCCTACTAGGTGAATATGTCTGGGATTCACCATATGTTGACTTAGAGTGTTTACAGAAAAACATATATCCAGTCTTGTATTGGTTACGTACATTAGAGAGCCAATAATCTATCTATATAACGTGGAATCTATTGTTTTTGAATAGTCATCATTCAATAGCTTCAAATTTGTTGTCATCGGAGGAGTCTTAGCCTTGTAATCCATCATACCAAATCTCTTTAGGATCTATACCACATATTTTTATTGGTTTAGGAAATATTGTCTCGATATTGCCATACTTCAAGACCTAGAAAGTAGTGCATCATTCCAATGTCTTTCATCTCAAATTATGCAGCAAAATTCTTCTTACATTCGTTGATGGGATTATATTCTCCTGTCAAGAATAGATCATCTACATATAGTAGTAATATCATAAGTCCATCAACCTTAACTTTATAGTAAATCTTGGAATCTGATTTACTCTTGGTAAAGCCCAAACTCATCACGAATCCATCAATTCTTCCATACCATTCTCTAGGTGATTTCTTTAACCCATACAATACCTTCTTGAGCCTGCATACATGAACTTTCATATTATCTCTCTCAAAAACCTTGTGATTGTTCAATATATACTTCTTCTTCTATCAATCCATTTAAGAAGGTTGTATTTACATCCATCTGGTGTAAATTCCACTTCATTTTGGATGCCAAGGTAAGGATGGTTCTAATTGAGGTGTACTTAGCTACTGGTGCAAAGTTCTCCTCATAGTCGATTCCTTTCTTCTGAAAGAATCCGTGAGCTATTAATCTTGCCTTGTACTTCCCTATACTACGTATGTTGAATTCTTTGTCTTATAGATCCATTTCAAGGATACCAATGACTTTTTCTTTGGTCTTGGTACTATTTCCCATACATCCTTCTTTATAATGGATTGGTATTCATCGACCATGGCATTTACCCATGCCTTATTTTTTATTTCTTCTTCAAAACATGTAGTTTTTTTATCAATGAGATCGCACATTAAGGCCACATAACTAGGGTTGTTGATGTATTTGTAACTTCAAAAGATATTCTGAAGTATATCATCATTGTATGTTGTTGTAGCCTCATTGGGGATGTACGTTAACCATTTATGGGATGTATAAATTTTGTCTAGATCTTGAGGTACAACCTTCGTTGTATGTCAGGGAAATAGTCCCCAGTCTAACATCATGTAATATGTAATTGTGGTCTCTCGAGGAGAAATGGGCCCCATGTGAGATGACATGTAGGCTCGAGTCTTATATTTGGTCATTTACTTGAAAGGGCATAAATAGGGATGCACTCTCCCTCATTTATACACACCTCACACACTCTCTAAGATGTGTGATAGGGAGAGACAATCATAGGAGGAGAGAAAGATAGATGATGAACATTTCTTATTATTTTTTTTTATCATCTTACTATTCTAAAGAAGTTTACAGAGTTTTCTCCTTAATGGTTTCCCCGATGAAAATATGTGTGCCTTGTGTATATTTTATATCTTATGCATTTTGATGTACTTGCTATTCTTTCAAATAAAGATCCCAGATAATCTAATTAGATCTTAAGAAAATCTAACATATTACTAGAGCCTCTCTGAAAGAAGGCACTGTGCAGCTACGGGAACTAGGGATTCCTAGATGAAGGTCTCCTCTCCACATATCATCAAGAAAAGAGGGCTAGGATAACTCACCTCACTATGGTGCATCTATTGGTGGTATCAGTTTCTGAATCAGATAAGTTTCAATTTACAACCAAAATACAGCTACAATGGTAGCCAATGGAAATTAGGGTTTCATGCCTGAAAAACCATAAAAGACTGGATTTAGTAATCCTATAAGTTTTGTTATAACACAATATTGGAGAAGGATCAGAATCCAAAACATTTATAGGCTGAATATAAATTTGTGTTGTACACTGTGTAAATGTTTTATCCTCATATTCGCTATACTCCAGGATATATGGTTCCTCCAAATAAGGGTTCCAGCCTCCTCCTGAATACAATCATAAACAGGTGACCTAGGGATATTTGCTATATCTCCGTCTAGGAAGGTCCAAATGAAATTTCGCAAGATGTTTTAGGTAGGGTACGGATTATACTTTTTTCAGCACCCTTGTCAGACCCAGAATGTAAAACGGTGACACATGGAATTCTGTACAAGTTCTCTATGTTTAAAATTCCCCAAAACAGACACCTTGGGAAACTCGGCATAAGTCCCACTTGGAGAATCCACTTCTGCTCTAACCTGTGGGGTTCGAAAGAATACATATCAGGATATCTCAGTGAGAAGTTTCAAAATCTAAGGAGCCAAACCTTCGGAGATACTGCATAATCAATATCAGTCATTTCTGCATAAGAAATTAGAAACTACGGCTTCGTGTTCTGGGAGCTTCCCTCCATTGTTTTCAGAAAAGGAGTACATTGGACAGATCATCTTGAAGAGGTGCATCTTTCTCTCCAATCAAAAGTTTGAAATTTCAATTTTTGAAAATTAGGGTTTCTTTGACAAACCCTAAATCATCCCACTCTGAAACCAGGACTGACACCTCAAATTGGTTGGTGAAGCTGACAACTTCCGAGTATAGAAGTATAGGACCTCCGTGATCCTTGAATAAATTGACTTGGATTAGTATTTTAGTAAGGAAGTTCTAAGAGCCAAAGGGAGATGAGGCTAAGGCTAGAGCCAAGAGAATCATTGCATATTCTATTAAAGATCATCTCATCTGCCATGTGTCATCCTTGAAGAAACCAAAAGGAAGTGTTTGATGCTATTACGAAGTAGTCAAAGAAGAATAAGAGGTTTTTATGACCAACTTGAATGGCCTCCCAATATTATTGGATTCATTCATTCGAGGAATGTGTTCCAGAAGGAAGTGATTACCTTCAGTAGACTCTGAGAAGAGTGCACACAAGAAGAAGCGCAACTCATAATAAGAGAAGAGAAAATGGGAGCAACTGAAGATTAAGCTCTCATGATTCAAAGAATATCCCTCAAGCGACGAGGAATATGAAGGACTCAATTCTTGAAGAACCTCTTATATATCTTAGCATTTGGATAAGAAATGATGATTTTATGAATGAAGAAGATGATGAAGTTGAAGGCTCAAGAAGGAGTCTACCCACGAAACAAATAAAGCTAAGTATTCAATTTTCATTTCATGATATTGTTTGATTATACATTTGTTTATATTCAATTGATGTTGATTATTTTGCATTTATACTACTTAATTGCACATAATGGGTAAGAATTCAATGGTGGTGTACAACATTCCATTACTACTTATCTAGATTGAAACCTCTTTGCTGGCATATTAGGATTAGTACACACTCTTAATAACATTGGGGTAGAATGCATCTAGAAGTTACTGTATGTATACATGATATGGATGAATGTTGTAGTATTGGATAAAATAGTCACATGGCTATCTGACATATATTTGTCACTATTAATATGTTTTGGAAATTATTATATGTTTCTAATCATGCAACTGAACTTGACTTGTAGATCATTCCAAAGAACAAGTAACGACAATTCAGAAGAGGAACCTAAGCTTCTTGGGTCAAATACACCATAGTGAAAGAAAGAGCTTCAGAAGAATATAAATAGAATGGTAGAGATGAAGACCACCTTGGGCATAAGAAATAATGCAAGATAAAGAATAGTATGAGGATACTTCCAAAAAAATAAAGAGGCCTCAGACACACTCTAGTTATGTGACACTGTTGAGTGACATCATTGATGTAGATCCTTCCAGCTATGAACAAGTAGCCAAGAAGAAAGGGAAGGAGACTATCATCAAAAAGTACCAGTTCAAGAAGAATGATGTCTAGGATGCGGTGTCAAGATGTGAAGCAAGTCTGTATTGCCTTCCATATCGATCTACAATATCCAACATGTAGTAGATGTCAGCATCGTAGGATACAAGGCAATATTCGTAGCACAAGGCTTCTCATAGAAAGTAGGCACAGAATACGAAGAGACATTTGCACCAGTGACGTGGTACACTTCCATTATATTCATACGTACAGGTATGAGATTGGAGATACATCAGCTGACATCAAGATAACATTCTTGAATGATGTAGTCAAGGAGGAAGTATACATAGAGCAGCCATTGGGAGTTGAGACACATGACAAGCAAACTCATGTGTGCAAATTAAAAAAGGCCTTGTACGAGCTTAGAAGCACCCATGGGGTAGAACATATAGGTACATAAGGAGCTTGAAGATCACCTAGAGTGATGAAGATCTTAACCTTTGCTACAATATTGAAGATGAAATCCTATAGAGGATGACAAGCTTATGGATGGGTGCAAGAAGAACTTTTCAACAAAGTTCAAGATAGAGGATCTTTGTATCCAGTGACCCTAGATGGATACATAGAGGAAGCTACTTGTCACTCTAGTACAAAATGTTTCAATACATAGAGTATGAAATGAAAAGGGAGAATGATGCTCTACTTCAGAGAGAGTGACTGCAGAAGATCCTCAGGTTTGACATGGTATGACAAGATGGACAGCTTACTGATGGCCCTAAGATTTACTGAGAGTAAAGTGAATTCCAACCTTTGCTTCAAGGTTGAAGGTGGAAGACCAGTGATGCTCCTGTTATATGTCGATGACTTGTTCCTGACAGGAAAAGAGGAACTCATTAAAGATGCAAGAAGGAGACTTTATACAGAGTTCAAGATGAAATACCCTAGAAATATTGCACTACTTCTTAGGCATGGAGGTGTGGCAGAGTGCGGATGGAATCTTCCTTAGACAAGGGAAGTATGCAGTGGAAATACTGAAGAGGTTTGAGATGATGGACTACAAATCCATGGCCACACCTATGGCATTGAGCCTGAAGCTATTGAGTGATGCTTCATCGAAGTTGGTTGATGCCACAATATATCACCAGATGATTGGATCCTTGATGCACCTGATGAATACGAGACCAAACATTTTCTTTGATGTGAACACATTGAGCCAGTTCCTGATGGATCTAAGAAATGCTTGCTTGGTTGCAAAGAATTTAGTGAGGTAGGGTCACTAAAAATAAGAATAATTTGGGTTTCTTATTCAGTATGGGATCCAATATGGTCTACTTCTTTGGCAGGATGCATTCCTACATGGCGTTGAGGACAATCGAGGAAAAATATGTTTCCACTTGCTCAACTACTTATGAGGTAGTATGTTTCTTTTGAAAGCTATTATTTGACTTCATTGATCTGACTTGCATTTTTGTATGATGCAGAGATGAGCAGTGAAGCTCTAGTATGTGATCTAGATCAAGATCTCTCGAAAGAGGGAGTGATGAGTTCTAGCATAGCCGGTGATACAGGTTGTCTGAGCATAAAATTTTGGCAAAGCTCGTAGGTTTCTCAAACGTATGCAGTGTCCTATTTTTCCAAATGAATGGTAAATTCAGTACATAAAAGGTGTCCTATTATCCTTTGAATGCTTCTAGCCTGACTAGAACAATCTTAAGAGAGCCCTTAGATTCAATTGACCCAATCTTGCAAACTTACTTCATTTATCCATCAATTAAACAGGAATAGTACCTAGGAAAATCAATGTGACGGTTATTACGTACACACTACGCAAGACACACGTAACAGGCCCCTACATAGTTCCTTTAGTAAAAATATATAGTGCAGTTCGATTCACATATCTTGTGCCATCTTGAAATTTTTGGGAATTATCCTCCATACATTTTCTCAGTATAAAAGCAACACATGGTTTATAAATAATTGCATATATTGCTAGGGTGGAAGTTCAGCAAAACAAAGCATATAAGCAACAAAGTGAAGAGCCCGCCTTGTATAGCACATTACAACAGCATCTAGACATGCTTGGCTTAAATAATGTAATAAAACAAACAAAGAAAATTATCTCCCTTCGATCCTTGATACTGAGAAAATTCTTGAAATCGGTTCAACTATATATATTTCATACTACAAAGATAGCATATCAATTTATCAAATGATCATTATTGAGCATTCATTGATTGCTTGAGCATACAAGCATCAGATGTGCCACACCCATGTGGTTTATATTCTTTTATCATTCACAGACCTAGAAAACACCACTAACTTATACAAGAAATTTCCAAAAGATCAAATGTTTGAAAGCTTTACCAATGGACCAACTAGCAAAGAAGTTCCAGAATCTACAGTAGAAACACAACCTCCAGCATAGAAACCTGCAACTAAATGTTCATAAAATGCCATCAATATTTTCATAAGGTTCCTTAAGAAGAAATCATGTGCCCAATTGAAGAATATGGACTGTATGCAGACCTGTTGATTGATCATCAATTAGGAAGTCTCCCATGTCAAACTGAAGGAAATAGCAACATCAATTTATTAGAGCAGAATAATCCCATGACATACCTACTAGTAACTATGACTCATACAAAGAACATGGTATGCATGTGTTTATCCTTAAATACAGTCAATCTTAAACCTGGAAAACTAACATGATTCTATTACATACCTTCCAGTATCTCTTTCGAGTAACAGGAGCATATTGATGTTTACCCTTGAAGTGATTAGGATCAACACCACCAAATATTATCTCTCCTCCTTCTTGAATCACTAGGAGCACCCTGCTTGAATCCCCAATGATTGGGCCAATATGAGAAAAAAAAATCAAGGATGATAATTATGGATTCAATGAAGTTACACCTAATCCCTTATATTGTAGGAAAATAGGCTAACAAAATGTATGAAGTAATGATTGCTCTATACTAGAGTGTCAACAATTCCCAAAATATTCTCCTAAAGAACAAACTCAACAATACATGCATCACTGACTACTCTAGAGTCTATACTAGAGTGTGAAAAATTTCTAGAAGGTGCTCTTGAATAACAACCTCACCAATACATGCATGACTGACATAAGAATAGTGGTGAGATATCTTATGACACATATCTAAGAGATCAATTCTTCTTTAACGGTATGAATATTAAAGAGAAGTTGTTGGTGCACATTGCACTAATTGGTTTGTTTGTAACCTAGGGAGATTTAGAAAGGTGTATATTCCCATGAGCATATTCCAAACCTAACAGTTTTGATATCCCTGTTCATACCAAAAAAATATTTCAATTGATATAATGAATGACCTATTCAAAACTCAGCAGTCATGCTCTCCAATGTATTTCAAAAAAATATTTCATTTGAAAGGTTTCCATTCACCAATTAGTTTACCCTTTGATTTCAAATGTTTTTGGCTAATAAGTTCAATGTCTTATTGCGAGGCTCTGACAAAATGTGATATTCAACCTTCGATAACCTAAGTTTTAACTATTACATTATTGAATCTCTTAAATAGACTAACTTGATGAATTAATTGAATGATCTTAAAATAGAATAACTTGATGAATGAATTGAATGATCTTAACTCAAAAAACTCAACATAACTCAACATAACTCAAATAACTCAACACCAACACCAACTTGAACATGATTTCCAGGTTCTAAAATGGTAGTTCAAAAGGTCTTAGGGCTAGGAAGCAAATAATATCAGAATTTTTAAATGGTATACATGATTGATAACCATTCTCATTCAGTGACTGTGTAGTTATGCCTTTTGTGGATGTTAAATTGCAACTTGAAAAATACACATGATTACTGATATTGTCATCTCTAAGTAGATCACAAACAATGACATAACATTAGAGTAATCCAGGGTAGGAGCATGGTTTACCTCTTGTTATTAGGATTTCAGCACAAATTATAAGGTGTTGAAAATTATGAAATCCCTTTCTTTACCTAATACCAACATTTAGAATAGTCATGAAATTATACACAAAGGCAAAACATGGCTAAGATAGCTTGCTTCTCGGCATTATTGTATTGTAAACTGATTGGATGTTACTCTATGTTACAAGTATATAATGTTCAAAAGTTCAAAATAATACATTATAATTTTAATTTACAATCACAAACAAGGATAAAAATATTGTTACCAGTATAGAGTCTAAACAACATAGTTGAAACAAGCAATTCTGAAAACCGTCACACTAGAATAAATTTCACTTCCTGCAGATACCTGTACTGAGAGCATTTCACAAACAGACTCTTATGTTTAGTGTATATTACTGTCAGCTTCCATGTAACTACCCAGATGTACAATTAGTCAGAAACCTCAAGAAAGCCTTGCTTGATGAGAATCCATGTAACCTTCTTAGTCTTTCCTAAGCCTGTGAAATGGAATGCAGATAAACTCATAAGGATATGAGAACCGACCAAGCAAGGAATTAATTCAGACTACAATTCTATTTAAATAGATGTACAACATCAAAATTCCAGCTAATTGCCTATTATAGCTCACAACATTATCAAAATTCATGGCTGCAAATAGGATTTCTTCAATAAAAAACATTTTTTCCTTGGGAAAGAACCTTGAAGCCAAGCTATTTGCATCAGACACTAAAACCCATCTAATTCTATACATGTGAAGAACAGCTAGGAGGAATAAAATGGAATGCTTAAAATCCATTGTAGGCAAAGGACGAGAAATAACCTAAACAAATGGTACCCAAGCATTATGTTTATGATTGATCAAGGAATTGATTTACCAAGGGGTACACGTCACTGAGCGAGTTTGAAAGTTATTTTAAGGCCTCTGGAATTATATGAATCTCAAGAATCTGTGAACATTGTTCTCGTGTTTCAAAGATATACTACATACAGCCTAAAGAGACACTTGGGCAACTACGAATAAAGGTGATGAGCACACTTGATCACCAAAAGTATAGCAATGAAGCACTTGAAGTAGGCTCGTGGTGATGAACTCTACCCAATTTACCTTTTCCAGCGTCAGAGTTAAATAAAAATACCAACAGTGGATTATGGGTCTAAAAAGGGGATGAAAATAGAGCTCAACTCATCACAAGCATAAAAATAAATCTGCAATAAGAATGAATATCTTCAATACCCTTACCACTCTAAGGTTTTCCATTGGTTGAGAGTGGTTCTTGTCTTTAACTATGATAGCTTTCAAACTTATCACTATAATATTTAATAAAATGGAAGACTTGGCATGTGGAATCTGAATGATGATTGGGAAAGGATACTCAAAATGTTGAGTTTTGATCGAAAATTGATTGGTAGAATCTATGGAGGATGAGGCTTGTAAGATTGTATATTTAGCTAGCATGAGGTCTTGACACAAATAATTTCAGTCTGAAGCATAAAACATCAAATTTTTGTAGGGGTTATAATATTATAGTTTAATCAAGCTTGCAGTATTCATGAAAACTCATTTCACTCTTGAGTCCCTTCAATTCATTCAATTGGGCCATTCGGTTCATAGGTTTTTCATTGGATGGACCATGAGTGAGGTGACCAACCAACTTCCTTTGACCATG
The DNA here is from genome assembly GCA_001517045.1 of Pseudotsuga menziesii. Lineage (NCBI taxonomy): Eukaryota > Viridiplantae > Streptophyta > Pinopsida > Pinales > Pinaceae > Pseudotsuga > Pseudotsuga menziesii. The sequence continues at coordinate 270,973 of LPNX010109736.1, read as the reverse complement.
CATACAAACTGTAACCCTAATAAGAGAGCGATATGAGACTAAAGAGAACTTGCATATAGGAAATTAAGAGTACAGTTTCTGGCATAAATGTAGGATACAATAGAGGAAACTCAAGGTCCTATCTTGAAGCTTCATATGCATGACTAACCACTCAGTAACTTGAAATGATGTTCGTTAATTAAATAACTAGTAAAGAATCACTTCCTAATCAAGCATACCAATAATACCTTTGAAACAAGTAGGGCACATACTTAGTATAGTGTTTACATACAAACATGTATTGTCAAAAATATTAAGTTTGGACTAACAAGCACAGGATTTACATATACATCTAGACAAAGTAGTTTCATAGTGTTTGAGAGGGTATTCGGAAAATGGATTGAAATGCTACATGAGAGGTAGATGGCTGTAGCCAAGCGTAGAGGCTAGAAAAGCTAATAGAATGGTATCCTACTCAGAGAGTCTACAATGGCCTGCAAATGGTAGGTCTCAAGGTTGAGACTACTAATTAAGATAAATGAAGATAAGGAAGTGGCAGATCTCGAGGAAGAGAAAGGCACTTAATATGTTAATTTATGTTAATTAGCACTTACGTTGGTACCAAATCCATTCTAGCAAATAGGTTTTTCCCTTAAATTTCCATTTGATGCTAAGCTTAATTTATTGACTTTTAAATTAATTCTAATTAATTATATTTATGTTTGTAGCATTACCATAGTTGGAAACCTACGTAAAGTGGCTAAAACTTAGACCTGGAAACTTTTTATAATAAGTATCAGTAGTAAACAATGATATCTAGAAAGTCTGATATTACTTTGAGCTTGTTCTGGGCATAGTTTGTGGATATTAGAGAAGTAAATCCATGTCTATGGGAAGTCTAGTGCAATGAACAACGATAATGACCCTAAATATCCATGTTGTTGGGAACATACTGGTCCTTAAAATCATTTCTCAGCCCTATTTGACCTCCTAGTGAGCGGTAATCCAGTTTTGGGAAGATGTATTGATGAAAACCTTGAAATCTAGGGAAAATTAATGGGTATAACACAACAATAAGTTTCAAAATACCATGTTTGGGTGAGATATGTGTAAAGAAAAATAGCATAAAAGTGTCCTTGGCATATTGTAGTAGTAAAAAACTATCTCTTGGCGTCGAATCAACAGTAGCACTTCAACATTATCATTTCTAGGAAGCTCACATGGGATATTGTGTTGATTTTTAAGCACTGTGGGGTGAATTTTTCAAAAGCGTTGGCCCTACTGGCTTGTCTTCACTTTCATTGAGGGCTAATCCACCTTTGACTCATGTTTCAAGAGTTTTGTGCACCTTTCCTAGCATAATGAAGGTACAATCAAGGTAAAAAAAACTCAGTAGTGAAGAAGTATGGCAACATTGATGTGTTATAAAGGCTCCTATATATATCACATGAGGCTTAAAAATGTTGATCCAATCCACATAAGTCATCCTTATAGGAATCCAGTTCCATTTATGAGGTATTTCAACTATGTCTACATAGGATTGAGGACACCATTGAAAGTCTTCTTTCAGCAAGCGCTCGGCCTTAGAGGATACTTTTCACTAAAGGAAGGCCTTGTTTCTATATTAATTGAGTATTGGATCACTCCATTGGATATATAGAGACTGATATCTCTTAGAAGTTGTTTTTTTTGTTTCTATATGAATATTATTGGAGGGGCATCTTTCTTGAAGGTGACTTAGGGGAGACACAACATAAGTTTAGGTTTCCTTCCAATTTGGAGAGGCCCTCTCTTGGACACTTTTGTGGACAAGGTGAAACAGTGCAGCTTATGGGATTTTGGAGGTTGGGGTTTGCTTCTAATTGTCATCATCCATCATTGCTTTATGGAGGACGTTTTTACAAGTGGAAGATATCTTGGTGTAATTTGAAATGCAAAAATAAGTTCTGGTTTAGAATTTAAATTTAAAATAAAAGAAAGAAAACAGGACTCACTCACAAAGAAAATAGTGTGCCCTCTTATGATCCTTCAATTCAATGTCATGCACATGCATATAAGTTTTACATGGGAATTCAATGTTCAAATAATATGATGAATGAATAAAATTTAATTCATAGCCATATGTTCGACGACAAATGGCCATTTCCCATATATTTTCATGTACATATGGAATTGGTAAAGTATTACCAAGGGGACAGTTATACTGATAAATCAAACTATTTAAGGTAATTTTTTAGATCATATAGAACAAAGTTCGCCTCAATGTATGGTAATCCTCATCATCAACTAAATGTATGTGTGTGCACATGCATAAATACCCAATACACAACTCAATCAAACAAAATAAAACATAATTATATATTGATTTGTGGAGCTTCACACTGTCTTCTTATGCTTTACCTTTCAAAACATCATTCAACATACTTCATATTTTGTCCTATTGCAATAGTTTCATGTTAGGACCCATCAAATAAATTTATTTTTCTTTATGAAAATAACAAAACCAATCTAAATAAATACAATACTATTACAATGTAAATTACAATACTATTCAACTATTCAAGTAAATTAATTGTTAATAATAGATCACCTGATAAAACATGGATAACCAAAAACACTATGTATATAAGGCCATCGATCTCATCAAAACGTCATTTCTTGCCTCTTAACTATGGAAATGTTTCTCAACGCTATCTATAACAAGTTCCAATGTAGGATTCAAATAGCTATAGTGAAAATTGTACACTAAAATTATAGAAATAGATGTTTTTTAATGTATTCTTCCTTACCATTCATTGAGCTCCTCTCTGTTTCAAGAATAATTTAATATTCTCTACTAAACAGGACCAATCAAGTGAAGGTGGAAGCTCTTATGGCCCCTCCCCCACCTCACATCACTCTCAACTCCCCAAACCCAATGCATCCTTGTAAATAACAATTTATTTCACTATTTCACAATCCAAATAACAATGCAAATAACAATGCATCTAATGCAAATTATTTCACTCCATAGTTGAAAGATGCTTTCATTAAATCATTATTTAAATCATTCATTAAACCATTCAATCATTCAACAGCTGAAAAAATCATTCATTAAACCATTCATTTAGTCAATGGCAGATAAAAAAAATCAGTAAACCATTCATTTAAACATTCATTCATGAAACAGAGAAAAAACCATGAAATAATTTTTATTATAAATAAGAAGTACTCAAAATTTGTTTAGTCGCTTCCTTTTTACTTTTCTTCTCTTTAAATATTTAGTTAGAGTCACATCTTCCGGAATATGATCCTTGGTCTCCCTACTAGTCTTCTCGCAAGGTTGAACTTCCGGCGAGGGGTGATGAATTTCTGCAATAATGTCAAAATATTTCATTAATATATTTATATTTTGATGAATATGAGTAATTCATTAAAAAAAACATTACGAATGTGTGTTTCTACCTGCCATGGGCACATCAGCATGTTCAACATTATCTTGTGCAGGCCCAACCTGTTCAGTGTTATCTGCATCTACATGATCTGCATTTGAATTGTGTAGAATTAGAATTAATGTTCATCATCTGCAATGGTCTATAAAAAATAGTAGCACATTAATAAATTCATTACCATGAATCGAAGCATGATCTTTGTCTGGTTGGTCATGTACATCCTCAACATGAATGGGATCATTACTTTCCTACTCAAAAAGGAATAAATAATTTATGTTAATTTATTTATAAGGAATAAATTGCATGAGCATTAATAAATTATCATTAAACTATACAGTTTTTACATACCTGCACACTAGATGGATTAGCAGAAGATCGTGCAGTATGCCCAGACAAGCTTCTCCGATGTTCAACAACGGCGTCAAAGCCCTGTTCGAAGCCAAGCTTCATGTAATCCACACTGGGAAATTCTTTGAACTGGTTGACCTTCATATTTGCATGGTGTCATTAATTTTACATTTTTTTCCAGAACAAAACGAAAATAATTATTTGCATGATATTTGGATGCGAATTCAGGTTTCGCAATACTTACATATCGAGCTGCCAAGTTTGAGTAACCACCAGGCCCAAGCTTGTGTAGGCCAATTTTTTCAATTCTTTCCTTGGTGGCCTTAGATGTGTCCGAGAGCCTAATCAATTTTTTAAATACATTAGTCGATGTACTAAATTTGATATAAAAACTAGGAATAATAAGGCTTACCACTACATTTTGGATTGTATTGCATACCTCCCTATTCCAGCTGGTGGTGTCTTTCCTGATTTTCTCAAACCCTTCTCTTTTCCATCTTCCACCAGGGCTTTCCACTCCATAGATGGAATAATTGGAGAGCACTCATACCTAGGGTTCTTTTCTAGGTGAACCCTACACTGGTCTCAGACAATCTTTAGATGTTTTCCAGCCTTTTGTAGGACCTTCGATGTATCGAAGGTATCTTTTCCAAACAGACCAACCATGTGATTAGTCAGATCATCCTTTAAAGATTTTGGCTGCTTGTTCCACATTATGCGGATGGTGGGCCCGAATATCTCCAAGGCCAAATCATTCATATGTTTATAAAATATATCATTTCCTACAAAACATTAATGCCATCATTAGTCAACATTAAAAAATAATATCGGTATATTAGACACAAATTATAAAAACTAAATTGAATAATCTATAATCATCAGGAATCCTCTCTATCTTTATTGGAACCAGTTCTTCATTAACCAAAAATATAGACACTATTGAACCAATGCTAGTGACACGAGAAGATCCAGGAAATGCATACACATCTCTAACTAAATTTGCATCCACCCCTTCTTCAGTCGCATCTGTTGTGGGTGGGGCAGCATCGGTTGCACCCTTTGCTGGCCTCGGGGGTATCGCAGAGCATGTTCCTAACTATTCAATGGACAATATGGGAGTAGTAAGTGGTGTACGTGAAGTGGTTTGGTCACTGGGACTAACATTGCCTTGACCACCACTGATAATCTCCATAATATGTTGTAAATTCAAACCATTGTATTATAAGTTCAATAGCATATAAAATTAAATATTAGAAAGTTCTTATAAATAAATTTACATTATTATTCGAGAACTTACTTCCAATTGTTTACATTGTTGTAACAACAATTGAATCCTTTTTTCGATCTCTTCAGTTTGTGAAACTGTCAATGTCAAAAGACTTAGTTCCTCATTTTTTCCCTGGTCTTCTGTAGCACCCTAAACAGGTCTGCAGACCCTCTAATTTCACTATCTCTCATCAACTAAGAGACCTCATTCTGTAAAGAGTGCCGAGGGGGTGTTTCATAAACCGAATCCCTTGTTTGGAACATAAATATATAAAAAATTGCTTATTCTTTGAAGCAATAGTGTGCGCAAACACTTATATTAACAAAAATTGTCTATCATGATAGATTCATAGGATTACATGTAGAATTACCTGATGCCTAGACGATGGTGTGGTTTGATCAACAGCTAGGGACTTACCTCGATCAGCCACCTGCAAAAAAATTAGAGAACATTATCACAATAAACGCAATATGTAAAAGCTAACAAATACAAAAAATAAAAAATAAAAAATAAAAATAAACACTATGCTACATGTTTTATATGTGTACATTTTGTAGGTATTTACAATGTGGAATTACATTTAGGTTTACTAGTTGCCTTGAGGCTCCAGTCGTCTGATCAATATTTGGGGACTTTCCCTGGTCAACCTGCAAAAAAGGTATACAACATTATCATCATAAACGCAAACATAAAAATGAAAAAATGCATAACAAAATAAACATTATGCTACATGATATACATGTTTACGATTTTAAAGTATTTGAAATGGAGAATTACATTCATGTTTTCCTGGTGCCCCGATGTTGTAGTCGGCTGATCAATAGCCGGTTGGCTTCCCTGATCAACACTTTGCATGGAAAATAGATAAGATTATATAAACGAACCGAATATACTAATGAAAATACATAACAACATATATGTATGTCCATCCTAAATTTATTGCATTGGCAATATCGATGTATACCTGTCGCCTTGACTCAAGTCGATAAACATCTACGGAGAGGGAGGTGCCCCTGAGAGAACCCTGCATCAAAAACATACTAAAAATTACCTAACGAAACCAAAAAAGTTGAAAATTACAATTATATGCTAACGAAAAATCCTATAGATGTTAAAATAATTAATAAAAGGTTGGTTAAATTGTTAAATGTACCACAACCATACTAACTGTGTTTGTATCTACACGATTCAAATTGTAATTAATAAGCAGTTCTTCACCATTAGCTATTGATTTAATTGCACATACAAAGACACGGTTTCCTTCACATGACTCGAATATGCAGTTGGGCTTCTTAAGTGTAGACCCTGGTTGTGTACTGTTTATAAACCCTGCAATATTACTAGTTGTTTTTTTCCTTCTGTCTATGTACAACGTTACTCCTTTATTTTGAGCTTTGTCTTTCAATTGTATATAATTCGTTGACAACCCATATCTACGCATACTTCGTGTATATTGGACCAGTCACATCCAATCATTTTAGATGTAAGAGGGTCCAACATACTCCATCAATTTTGTATATCTACCGTATCCAACATTTATGTCGTCCATGCAAAACAAACCCAATCCATGCAATGACGACGATGCAATTCTATATATCCTCTCATTCACACAAAAATCAATGTTTACTTGAGGAAGATCTCTAGGAACCCATTGTTTCACTAGGTGTTTGTACATTAAGGGAACGTTGATGTCTCCCACTGTCTCATCATCATAGGAACATGACCCCCTCTCCTTTGAGAAAAAAATTCATTCGTTTATTGAATTTTCTTCGGATCTTCTGACATCTAATTGATCTAGCCCTTGTAGACCTACTGGATGTCTCACTTTCCTCTAGCCTTCCCAAAATCCCCTCGCTGGAGGAAAATAGTTCTAATAAATGCCTATTTGGTTCTACCTGCACCATGGCCGGAAAAAAATTTGGCAAAAACATAGCAAAATACCTGCAAAAAACTTGGAAAGACTTATAAGCAAAAAACTTGTAAAATTTTCCTACTTCCTAAAAACAAAGCTTGTCAAGAAATAGTTTGGGTAATAGGTGTGGGCATTTGGTAGTCCTAAAAATTCTAATGTATGCCCCTCTTTTAGTTACATACAAGTATCCATTCTCACTTATTGTTTGCATTGCCTTTTCCTAACATGTATTGGGTAGGCTCACAAAATATCATGTTATACATGGGCACTATGATATGCTCACAAATATTTATATAATGTATTATAAATGTATGTTCCTAAAGGATTTGGTAATATACATGGACGAGCACTATGCTTGGTCACCAATGCTTTCACATCTCTGGAAATATGTTAGAAACATACATCACATATAGTAAGTATGATGACATGTAGAATGTTGGAGCGATTATGGTGGTTGTGTATTTGGATATGCAGGTGTTCTTATTATTGGCCTAACCCCCTTTCAACAATAATATTTGCATATTTAATGAGTCTATGTCTAATGCTCTTGGTCCTCGTTACATTCAAGGAGCCAATGCATAGGTCTCTGTAATCCATAACAATAAACACTACACAAACTTAATTCACGGGAGTTCCAAATGCCCTTTGTCCATTCACAAACTTCATATGTATGCTTGTGCCCATTGTAATTTGGCCTTTCAACGTTGTCAAGATTGAGATGAACTGTTATGCATATGCAGTAAATATAACACTGCAATTTATGCTAATATATGTCTGTACAGGGCCTGGAGGTTCTCCTTTAATGGACTATCTCCTCAAAAGAACATATCTTCGCATTCATATACATTTACTTTGGATAGAAGTTATGTTGGTCACTTCCCTCAAAAAGCATCTTTGACATGAGTTCCTTTTTCAGGGAATCTTGGTTAATCTCTTCTTCCAAACTTCTAGGTCACTTCTCCACTCTACATTGGCCCGATTATTCATTTTCTTGGCCACTCCTCTCTCCTTACTCTACACTCAGTGTTGTTGTAACCCTTACTTTTGATGGTTGTAAGTGGTTTTTAGTTTTCCCATGAATGTTGTTGTGATGTTGTAGATGATTATCCATTTTACCTGATATGTTTTATGATCTTTCCATCATTCCTAGGGTGCACATACCTGTTGTTTATGGATTCTTAAGCTTGAAATCTCAAGGGCCTAAAAGTTCCCAGATCTCATGTAGGACCCTTTAAGAGTCATAATAACAACTATTATTAGAGGATGTTCTTCTCCAAATGATACACCAAAACCATACTTATCGGTTAATATTTGTGTAGGGATGTTTTTCTCTCTCCCATAATTTATCATACTAATGGGATTGTGACTATCAAGTCAATGCCTTATTTTCATAGTGGCAATCCTACAACAGTACACTGGAAATTCTAAAAAATTATAATGTATGCCCTAAAAATTATAATGTAAGCCCCTCTTTTAGTTACATACAAGTCTCCATTCTCACTTATTGCTTACATTGCCTTTTCCTAACATGTATTGTGTAGGCTCAAAAAATATCATGTTATACATAGGCACTATGATGTGCTCACAAATATTTATATAATGTATTATAAATGTGTGTTGCTAGAGGATTTGGCAATATACATGGATGGGCACTATGCTTGGTCACCAATGCTTTCATGTCTCTGGAAATATGTTAGAAACATACATCACATATAGCAAGTATGATGACATGTAGAATTTTGGAGCGATTATGGTGGTTGTGTATTTGGATATGCAGGTGTTCTTATTATTGGCCTAACCCCCATTCAACAATAATATTTGCAGATTTAATCAACAGTACACTGGAATGTCTTATGACTAACTCATGAATCTTCCCATGGTTATTAAATATCCATCTATAAAACACTAGTGTGGTTTCATCATTGCTCCCATTCAAGAACAAAAAAGTAGACATGACTTCTCTCCCTACATTAAGTCCATGTGCACATAATGAATAGCTTTGGTACTTCCTAACTTTTCACTCTTCCTTTTGACAACAAAAGTGAAACATGAAACAATATCCTTACTTTCAGCATATTACACAGCTGATGGCTTTGATTGAACTGTATAAGTACTTTGTTCCCAAAGTAAATATTTTGAGACCTACGAACGAAGGGGAGAGAGATGAATGGTTGAAGGACTCCAATGGAGGATGAATTGATGATCTGTTCTTCCTACCCAAAGGTCCTTTTATAATGAAGATTATCCTTAACTTATCATTGATTTGTAGTCTTCTATTTTTCACCCATACTGCTCAAAGCAACACAGTTTTATGCCAATCTAGTATGTATCTTCATGTCACAAGTTCTTCCTTGTAGATGAATATGGAACCCTAGAAGGTAGTGTTGATTTGGAAATATGATTTTACAATGTTCCATCCCATCTTTAAGACAATATTGGAGAGTAATTTATTGTATAACATTAACATATTACTTTTCAACCCTAATGCAATGCTAATTTGAACAGAGTTGGGAGATTTCAAATAGGTACCACCACAATAATGGACGAAATCAGACCAGCTACTACAGGCATTCTTGGAGGCATATTTCCCAGTGGTAAATTACAGAAATCATATATATATATATATATATATATATAATCCATGGTGGTGAAGAGCATACATTTCCAGATCTACTACTTGGCACATTCAGGAATGAAAACAATTTTTTAAATACATTTATATCAGTCTGTAATATTTGTTGATTTATTCCTTTTAGCTTGTCATGATGATGCTAGTTTTTCCATATTAATTTTCAACCCTAAGGCAACGCTAACTTGTTTTCCCATATTAATTTTCAACCCTAAGGCAATCCTAAGGCAAACCCATAGTATAAATAACCAAAAAGATTATTCCACACAAATCAAAAGGCTCTTAAATTTACAGTATCATGCCTTCCTCAATGATTTGATGAGTCCTTTGAAATTGTCTTCTAAATATAGTGATACAAGGATCAAAACACTTACCTAAAGAGATTGTTCCATTTTCTCTTTATCATTAATTTCTATGCTATGTGTTTCAAGTGATGCTAATGTTGTTCATCCTGTGTTATTATCTTGTCATTTTTCTAATAGGGTGGCATTAAATGGCTTGCATTCTACTTTGATCAATATGACAAAGTCTTTTTCTACATCCAACCATATTAAACTTGAATGGATTTTGGACCTTTCTTCTCTTTCCACTTGGAGAAAAATTAGCAAATGGTTTGGTTCACCTCCAACTTCGACCCAAGTTCTTATCCTTTTGTGATCACTCATCAAGGAGGCATATATTAACCTAATGTTGTCAACAAGAACACCATCGTCTTCTTTATCATTAGATTCTATGCTCTATGTTTCAAGTGACACTAATGCTTGTTGATATTTTATTATTCTCTTATCATTTGTGTAAGATATTGTTGTCGTTTTCCCAAACTTGAGGTTTGAAACAAATTGTAGTCTTATAGACTCTTTGAGAGAGGCATCAATTGGTTTGTGTTGAGATTATTAAGCATATATAGAAGTATTCAAGAAGAGAAGCTCGAATTTGTCCTTCTCTACTCCATCATCAAATAGGTTGAGGTTAGCTTCTTCAACACCACATATAGGTTCACTATAATTGTCTGGGGATAAATTAAACATTTTTAATCTTCAACAGTCTCTAACAACAAAACATTCTATTATATGTACTAGGAGCTTCAGTCAAATCAAGTGTGCAAAATTATCTCTAAAAAGGTCCACGGAATTATGTATATTAGGCTTCAAAAAGATGTTGCGACTTCTATTGAATTCTACATGTCTGAATTCCATTGATGAAAACTTAAAGGATTCTTCTAAGAAAGTATAGTACTTTACAAAAAATTATCAAATCCAAGAAGCAACCGATAGAGAAACCAAGCATCCACTCTACAGGATCTTCAAGAACTAACATAATTAAATAGATGGATGTATGCAGACTGCTACAAACATTATATCTCTACTCATTCGATTTCCTACAAAGTGTTGTAGCATGCTTAGTGCTCATCTATGTTTATCATTTAGGTTCAAGTTAACGGTGAAATCAACAAGTCCAGGAAAATATTCTAGCACATATTCTTTATAGTAATGGACAAATAATTATGTTAGTTCTTGGAGATCCTGTAGAGTGGATGTTTTAACCTATTCAGTGCTGCTCTGTAGTGCATAACCCAAAACTTCAGAGAAGATTCTAATGGTTTTCTTGGACATCTTGGGGTATCCTAATCAATTTCATAATGATAGATGGAGGAATGCATTCTGAAATTCCATGGGCAATAGGAATATGCTAGGTATCATGTGGGATTACATATTGAATCTCTTCCAAGGTTGAATGTGGCCCTGAGGATATTAAGATGAATATGTTCAATATATATCTTAACTTGCAAAAACATGACATAAGACTTTGGTATATATTGATTCCTAGTAAGGGTTTATACTCAATTGTAAATATTCTCAACTTGTTATACAAGATATGGGATCCTATTCTTGGTGAGGAATCTGTTGAGGATCCATTTTACCCTCCACAAAATCAAGCCCTTGAAAAAATCCATGAAGATTCCTTTGAAGAAGGCCCTATTTATGAAAGAACATGTTCTCCTATTATATTAACTCATGCCAAGAATCTGAATTAGATTGTCCATATTGTTGAGATTCTGATGAGGAATATTTTGAAGGCAAACCCTTGTTTGATGATGAGATGGAAAATGCATGCATTTATCCATTTCATGAAGATTTGGATGTTATATATGAAATCAATAATGATAGTTTTGGGGACCCCATATATGATTCATATAGTGAAGCATCTAATGAGGAGCCTAAATATTTTGTACCTATACAGCAACCAAGCATCCACTCTACAGGATCTCCAAGAACTAACATCATTATATCTCTACTCATTCGATTTCCTACAAAGTGGTGTAGCTTATTTAGTGCTCCTCTCTGTTTATCATTTAGGTTCAACTTAATGGTGAAATCAACAAGTCCAGGAAAATCTTCAAGTACATATCCTTTATAGTAATGAACAAATAATGATGTTAGTTCTCTGGAGATCATGTAGAGTGGATGTTTTAACCTCTTTAGTGCTACTATGTAGTGCATAACCCAGCACTTCAGAGAAGATTCTAATGGTTTTCTTGTACATCTTGGGGTATCCTAATCAATTTCATAATGATAGATGGGAGGAATGCATTCTGAAATTCCATGGGCAATAGCAATCTACTATGTTTCATGTTGAATTACATATTGAATCTCTTCCAAGGTTGAATGTGGCCCTGAGGATATTTAGCACCTCACGGTCAAATCAAGATATTGGGCCAAGTTTATTGCACAATCCATCTATAATTTGAGGTACATACAAAATGTGTATGCCCAAGGCTTGCTACATCACGAATTTGAAGAATTGAAGTTACATAAATTGCATCAAAAAAAATTCAAAGGCTGAGGGGAAGAACCCTAAATTAAGTGGTGGAAAAATAAAAATGGCCATTTTGTTGGATTAACATCTTCAACAAAATTTAGTAGTACAACCATCAATCCGACCTACCTTTTTTCACTATTGAAACAAGGTTTCCATTCTTTGTTACAGGGTGGATGTTATTGTTATTGACAGTATCTTGAGATACATCAATGATCTGACCTATCTGAGGTATATTGTTGAAGGACTAACTTGATTAGGGTAGCCTCCAATTGCTGCTCATCACCTTACATTTAGGTTCATCATTATATGCAGCTCCAATTTGCGTAAATGTGCACAATAGTCCCTTTTTTATGCCTAGGGTGCCTTCTCCACGGTTGCAAAAAAACCAAGACTGATGTTATTTATGCTGAGATTGCACCCAAAATTAATTTTTTTGTGGTTTGTTGAGAATTAATTTGAGGCAGCGACTTAGGGAAGAGGGTGGATGGACTGTCCAGACACACATAAAATGATTAATCATTGCCCGGGATTAAAAGTGCTCAGGGTGAATTTTTACTTCTGTCTTATGATTTTTATCACTGCCTAGAATTATCATTAACATGTTGTTATCCATTTATAAGTGTGCAAAATTATCTCCGAAAAGGTCCACGGAATTATGTATATTAGGCTTCAAAAAAATGTTGTGACTTCTATTGAATTCTACATGTTTGAATTCTATTGATGAAAACTTAAAGGATTCTGTTGAGAAAGTACAGTCTCATTAAAGGAAATTTCAACTCAAAATGGGCCTTTTAACTTTAACTCAAATTCCATGTCATCATGTGTTAGCCAATGAAATTGATTTAAATTTGAAATACCGTATAGGTCTTAAACACCTTTTTAATATAAATTTGGGGATAGGTATCATAATAAAAAAATACTTTTTTGTTTGTATTTTCGACATATATCCCCGTGTTTTTACTCAAATTTCAATCAGGAGAGCTCGTCCAACGAGTACCCACTCGGCATACTTTTGATGGACCCCGCTACCCCAAAAACAAGAAATACCTAAAAAAATGTGATGATGATGTCATCATCACGTTTTTTCAGGTATTTCTTGTTTTTGGGGTAGTGGGGTCCATCAAAAGTATGTCGAGTGGGTACTCGTTGGATGCGGAATTTAATTCCACATCCAATGAGCTCTCCTAGTCGAAGTTTGAGTAAAAACACGAGGAGATATGTCAAAAATCCAAACAAAAAGTAGTTTTTTTCTTTTTTTTCTCCAAAATTAATAAATATTATTTTATTATTTTATTAATTTTTTTTAGGAGGCCCATTTTGAGTTGAAATTTTCTCTAATGTTACAAAAAATTATAAAATCGAAGAAGCAACCAATAGAGCAACCAAGCATCCACTCTACAGGATCTTCAAGAACTAACATAATTAAACTGATGGATGTATGCAGACTGTTGCAGACATTATATCTCTACTCATTCGATTTCCTACAAAGTGTTGTAGCAGGCTTAGTGCTCCTCTCTATTTATCCATTAGAGGAATTTTGGGATCTAAAATGGGCTTCCTAAGAAAAAAATAATAATAATAGTTAAAATAATAAAATAATATTTATTAATTTTGGAGGAAGAAAGAAAAAAACTACTTTTTGTGTTCGTATTTTCGACATATCTCCCTATGTTTTTACTCAAATTTCGATCCGGAGAGATTGTTGGATGCGTAATTTGATTATGCATCCAACGAGTACCCACACTACATACTTTTGATGGACCCTACTACCCTGAAAACAAGAAATACCTAAAAAAATGTGATGATGATGTCATCATCACATTTTTTCAGATATTTCTTGTTTTTGGGTAGCAAGGTCCGTCAAAAATATGTAGTAAGTGTGGGTACTCATTGGATGCATAATAAAATTATGCATCCAACGAGCTCTCCCGATCGAAATTTGAGTAAAAACATAGAGAGATATGTCGAAAATACGAACAAAAAAAGTAGTTTTTTTTATGACAAATATCTCAATTCAACCATTATGGTTGACTCGTTTTATTGAAATTCTATTGGTTCTTGAATTCCAACTCACAAGAACTTATTTTGGCACGTTTTCTTATAAGGCCCATTTTAGACCCCAAATTTCCTCTAATGATTTAGGTTCAACTTAACGGTGAAATCAACAAGTCGAGGAAAAGATTCTAGTATATCTTCTTTATAGTAATGAACAAATAATTATGTTAGTTCTTGGAGATCCTGTAGAGTGGATGTTTTAACCTCTTCAGTGCTACTCTGTAGTGCATAACCCAGCACTTCAAAGAAGATACTAATGGTTTTCTTGGACATCTTGGGGTATCATAATCAATTTCATAATGATAGATCGGAGGAATGCATTCTGAAATTCCATGGGCAATAGGAATTTGCTATGTATCATGTGGAATTACATATTGAATCTCTTCCAATGTTGAATGTGGCCCTGAGGATATTAAGATGAATATGTTCAATATATATCTTAACTTGCAAAAGTGTGACATAAAAATTTGGTATATATGGATTCCTAGTAAGGGTTTATACTCAATTGTAAATATTCTCAAGTTGTTATACAAGATATGGGATCCTATTCTTGGTGAGGAATCTATTGAGGATCCAGTTTACCCTCCACAAAATCAAACCCTTGAAAAAATCCATGAAGATTCCTTTGAAGAAGGCCCTATTTATGAAAGACCCCATTCTCTTATTATATTATCTCATCCCAAGAATCTGAATTAGATTGTCCATATTGTTGAGATTCTGATAAGGAATATTTTGTAAGCATGGAAAATGCATGCATTTATCCATTTCATGAAGAGTTGGATGTTATATTTGAAATCAATAATCATAGTTTTGGGGACCCCATATACGATTCATATAGTGAAGCATCTAATGAGGAACCTAAATATTTGGAACATATACATCAAACGAGCATCCACTCTACAGGATCTCCAAGAACTAACTTCATTATATATCTACTCATTCGATTTCCTACAAAGTGTTGTAGCTTATTTAGTGCTCCTCTATGTTTATCATTTAGGTTTATCATTTAGGTTTTAACCTCTTCAGTGCTACTCTGTAGTGCATAACCCGGCACTTCTGACAAGATTCTAATGGTTTTCTTGGACATATTGGGGTATCCTAATCAATTTCATAATGATAGATGAGAGGAATGCATTCTGAAATTCCATGGGCAATAGCAATCTGCTATGTTTCATGTTGAATTACATATTTAATCTCTTCCAAGGTTGAATGTGGCCCTGAGGATATTAAGCACCTCACGGTCGAATCAGGATATTGAGACAATTTTATTGCACAATCCATATATCATTTGAGGTTCATACAAAATGTGTATGCCCAAGGATTTCTATATCGTGAATTTGAAGAATCGAAGTTACATAAATTGCATCAAAAAAATTTCAAAGGCCAAGGGGAAGAACCCTAAATTAAGTGGTGGAAAAATCAAAATGGTCATTTTGTTGGATTAACATCTTCAACAAAATTTAGGAGTACAACCATCAATTCGACATACCTTATTTCATAATAAAAAATCAATCCGACCTACCTTTTTCACTATTGAAACAAGGTTTCCATTCTTTGTGACAGGGTTGAAGGTGGATGTTATTGTTGTTGACAGTATCTTGAGATACATCAATGAACTGACCTATCTGAGGTATATTGTTGAAGGACTAACTTGATTAGGGTAGCCTCCAATTGCTGCACATCACCTACATGCAGGTTCATCATTATATGGAGCTCCAATTTTCCTAAATGTGCATAATAGTCCCTTTTTTACGCCTAGGGTGCCTTCTCCATGGTTGCAACAAACCCAAGACTGATGTTATTTATGCTAAGATTGCACCCAAAAAAAAAATTGTGGTTTGTTGAGAATTAATTTGAGGCAACGACTTAGGGAAGAGGGTGGATGGAATGTCCAGACACACATAAAATGCTTAATCATTGCCCGTGATTAAAAGTGCTCAAGGTGAAGTTTTACTTTTGTCTTATTATTTTTATCACTGCCTAGAATTATCATTAACATGTTGTTATCCATTTAAAAGTGTGCAAAATTATCTCCGAAAAGGTCCAAGGAATTATGTATTTTACGCTTCAAAAAGATGTTGTGACTTCTATTGAATTCTACATGTCTGAATTCTATTAATGAAAACTTAAAGGATTCTGCTGAGAAAATATAGTACTTTACAAAAAATTATAAAATCCAAGAAGCAACCGATATATCAACCAAGCGTCCACTCTACAGGATCTTCAAGAACTAACATAATTAAATTGATGGATGTATGCAGACTGTTGTAGACATTATATCTCTACTCATTCGATTTCCTACAAAGTGTTGTAGCTTTCTTAGTGCTCCTCTCTGTTTATCATTTAGGTTCAACTTAACAGTGAAATCAACAAGTCCAGCAAATATTATAGTACATCTTCTTTATAGTGATGGACAAATAATTATGTTAGTTCTTGGAGATCTTGTAGAGTGGATGTTTTAACCTCTTCAGTGCTACTCTGTAGTGCATAACCCAGCACTTCATAGAAGATTATAATGGTTTTCTTTGACATCTTGAGTTATCCTAATCAATTTCATAATGATATATGGGAGGAATGCATTCCGAAATTCCATGGGAAATAGGAATCCGCTAGGTATCATGTGGAATTACATATTGAATCTCTTCCAAGGTTGAATGTGGCCCTAAGGATATTAAGATGAATATGTTCAATATATATCTTAACTTGCAAAAACCCGACATAAGAAATTGGTATATATGGATTCCTAGTAAGGGTGTATTCCTTTAAAGAAGATTCACAAAATCAAGCCCTTGAAAAAACCCATGAAGATTCCTTTAAAGAAGGCCATATTTATGAAAGAACCCATTCTCCTCTTATATTAACTCATCCCAAGATTATGAATTAGATGGTCCATATTGTTGAGATTCTTATGAGGAATATTTTGTAGGAAAACCCTTGTTTGATGATGAGATGGAAAATGCATGCATTTATCCATTTCATAAAGAGTTGGATGTTATATTTGAAATCAATAATCATAGTTTTTGGGACCCCGTATATGATTCATATAGTGAAGCATCTAATGAGGAACCTAAATATTTGGAACCTATAGAGCAACCAAGCATCCACTCTATAGGATCTCCAAGAACTAAGATCAAGATATCTCTACTCATTCTATTTCCTAGAAAGTGTTGTAGCTTGCTTGGTGCTCCTCTCTGTTTATCATTTAGGTTCAACTTAACGGTGAAATCAACAAGTCCAGGAAAATATTCTAGTACATCTCCTTTATAGTAATGGACAAATAATGATGTTAGTTCTCTGGAGATCCTATAGAGTGGATGTAAATGTTGGCTCAAACTCATACACAGGTTTGCATTAGTATCCAACAAAGGTGGTCTATTATAGTCCAAGCATTGGCATATTCAATGCTTGGAGAGGGGAAGGTCTAACCCAAAGCATCACACGACACTAAAATCTATATGACTCTAATACAACATGGACATCATGACCAACGTTTTCTCCACCATATAGGGTTCCTTTATTTACTTATGCAATTCCCCATTCATTCAACTGCAACTCATTCTCATACCAAGTCATAGTTTGCATAGTTTGCAACATGTAGTTTGCATATAAAAGGAACAAACCAAATATTTGGAATGGGGGTCTCATTCCATTAATTTTGGTCATAATCCAATACATCATCAGAACATAAATATAACAAGTCTAGTACAGATCATTTTACAGGAATGACTATCCACTATTATCCCAAAAGCCTTACAATTCAAGCAACTGTAACACCCTTCTACTGTTTAACCATATTATACTAGCTATCGACTATAACAACATCATTAATAATAGTACCAACAACCCTTTTCTAGGCATAAACCTTTACAAAATATATCCTCTCTTAAGGGTGGGAAGTTCCAATCAAAACCCTATATATCCAATGTATTTCTTCATTGTCTGGCTTGATGGAATTCCTGTTATCTCCTCTCCTTATCAACCAAATGCCTTCCATCTCCCACCACCTCATCCAAACAAATGTTATTCTAAAAATTAAAAATTAAGGACCTAATCAGACCAAACAAAACTTGTTGGCTTTCCCTCATGTTGGTAATACATGTATTTCCCCTGCCCAGTGGACAAACCCCCTTTTGTATATGCTATCATTCGATTTGATGCATAGCTCAGATACATATAGACATGGATGTTCTAAATGACACAAAAAAAAATCAAATCATCCATAAACCGAGTTAGATAAATTTTGGAAACAGAGTGGTTAATCGAGTTCATTCCAGCATTGACAAACCCTTTATAATCATATAGGGGTGGGGGATTCATCTCTTTCAAGTCAGGTTTCTAATTGTTGTAACAAAATCTTGGCGCGCAATAAAGAGTGGGAACTATTTTTTAAGGTAAACCACTACTCTATTCGGGTCGAGTATTCACATAGAATTGCTCCCTAGTCCCTTGCACCTCCAATGATGGGTGGGCTACGGTGAGCTAAGAGCTAATGTTTCCCCTAGCTCTCATCTATTATAATGTAATGTGGAAATCTAGGGCATCTAAAATTTCAGTTTTGAATTGATGTGGTTGTAGATGGTTTCCCACAAACCAGTTGCATGCCCAAAAACCCCTGTCACCGCATGCCCAAAAAAATGAAGTGATGCTTACCCATTGGGCCATGAGCTCCAAACCGAATCCGTGAGCTCCAAATGTGAACCGTGAGCTCCAAATGGAAACCTTGAGCTCGAAATAGAAACCTTGAGCTCCAATTCTCAATTGTGAGCTCCAATTCTCAACCGTGAGCTCCAATTCTCAACCCTGAGCTGCACGAAATGACACACAGGAGCTACTCCAAAAATCATAAAACTATCCAAATTGCATAGAACTGTCTAAAACGAGTCGCGCCAATGTCAAAAAATACTATGTTTTTTTTATTATATATTATTTTATACTACGTGTATTTTATTTTTATTATTTTATATAATATGTATTTTATATTATATGTATTTTATTTTTACTATGTTTTTTTTATTATATATTATTTTATCATCATCATCCATATATAGGTAGTGATATGAAGGTTAATTTCTACACATATCCACATATAGGTAGTGATATGAACTTTTCACCAACATTAAAAATAAGTAAAACTTACCGTACTTCAAAGATACTTGTTTTGTAATCCACCAACATTAAGATTAAGTAAAACTTAGTTTACTTCAACTATTCATTTTCAAAAAGAATTGCATAATACTGGCAAACCTTTCAATCAAAAAGTGATGAGAAGAAAATTGTTGAATATAGCCAATAAAAGGAAAGGAATTTTTTGTATCCTTGAAATACTTCTTATATCTAATAGATTCCTTGACTTCTAGAACTATGGGTCCCAAATATATGTTCAATAGAGAGATGCAAACCTAAGAGGAAGAAAAACATCCTAACTTGAATAATGAACCTTCACATTTATGAGGGAAGAACCATCTACATAACGACACATCCCTATCTTGAATAAATGAAAATATAGCTTTGAAGGATGATTGAAAAGTTGGGCATGTGAGTCGAGCTAGTGACAACTAGGGTAGAACCTAGCTACACAAAAAGTTCGAGTTCAATGCTTTCCATTATAATATTATAAAATCATATCTTAAAAACTATTATAATTATTATAAGACATCATATTACTCTATTATTCTTATCTTCTCTTGCAACAAAAATATTCCTATTTAATTTGATGGTTTGTGAAAACAAATAAAGATGGGGATATTTAAAAATATCAACCAAATAAAGTGAAACAATTACCTAACTCATGTCCCTTAGCTTTGATGATCATGAAGATGAAGATGATGTTGACAACGACGATGATGATGATGAAGATGATGATGTGTGATGATGATATTGATGATTATGATGATTATGATGATGATGACGATGATGGTGATGATGATGATGATGATGATGATTATGATGTTGATGAAGACGATGACGATGATGATGATGATGATGATGATGATGATGATAACGATGATGACGATGATGATGACATTGATGGTGACGACAATGATGATGATGATGGTGATCATGAGGATGAAGATGATGATGATGACGATGATGATGCTAATGATGATTATCATCATCATGAGGATGACGATGATGACGATGACGATGAACACAAGGATGACAATGATGATGATGATCATGGGGATAACGATGATGATGATGACGTAGATGATGAAGATGATGATTCTGTTGACAATGATGATGATGAAATTCATGATGACTTTCTTGATGATGATGTTCATGATAATGATGATGATGACGATGATGATGACGATCTTGGTGATTGTAATGTACCCATACCCCATCATTATGCGGAATTAAAATTTTCATCGAGAACCTTCAATGTTCATCGAAACACAAGGCATGGTTGTGAACTACATCTCGACAATTCCAATGCTGTCACGCTCCCTCCCGTATTCCATCGATTAATTCAACAATATGCAAGGAAAGATCTTAGAGGAGATCGGACAGTGGAGAGAAAATGCGATGAGATCAATGATTGTAAACAATCCCACAGATCAGATCTAAATCAACGGTTCAGTATTGGCCCACAAAAATCAACGGTGTGAAAATCCTAAGGTGTAGGGTCGAAAGTTACACAAAATCTTGATCTCACTTCCCGCAGCCCGCATCCCGCATCCTGCATCGAAAATAGATCAATGGCGGAGAATTATCCCGTGAATATCGACGGCGTGGAAACTTAACTTGCGAGATTGGAAATATGGAAATCACAACACCGCAATCCCACGATCCTGCATCCCACATCCCGCAAGCTGCGGAAAGAAAATCTGCAGAACAGCGTTCCACATCCTGCATCCCGCAAGTTGCGGAAGGAAAATCTATGGACCCAAAATCTGCAAAAGGACATTCCGCATCCCGCATCCCACAAGATCCTTAATCCCGCAAACTGCGCAAATGAGGATTTCTAGCAGAAACTCAAATTTTCAGCTGAATTCTTGGATCGATCTAATCATCCAGGCCATTACTAAATTGGCCAATCTACCTTGCAACTTCATAAAATGCATTGAAGGAAAAACATACATAGATGCCTATAATTGCAGTTATTCAGGAAACAAAGCATAACTCAACATAGCAACATGTTCATCACATTCCATCAAGAAAATACAATGCAAGCATTATAGTTACATAGAATTATGTGGAAGAGAACACTTATCTTGAAGAAAGCTTGTCCTGCATCCAGCTATGTCGCTGCAACGTTCCACCCAACCATAGGCCAGTGTGCTCCTTAATCTCTCAGCAACACTGCCACCCCCGAACTGGGCATGATTTCCTATAAAGATAAGGGAACACTAGCAGACTCATACATAGCCAAGGATGCAATCAAGCTCAACCAAGCCAACACAGTTAGGTTTCACAGGATACAAGGGAAAAACATCCCTCATATGGGTTTCACAGGACACTCAGCCAAGCCATCTCACAGTTGGGTTTCACAGACTATTCACAGTCAAGCCAACTTTCCCCTTGAGGACCAGTCAAGCCAATATATGGGTTTAACAAACTGTACACATTCAAGCCATCTCACTGTTGCATTTATCAGGCTACCTAGCCAAGCCAGTATTAGCATTTGGGTTTATCATACTGTCCAGCCAAAGGTTACTTACCAGGTCAGGTGCAATAGACATAGCCAAGCGAACAAATGGGTTTAACAGGCTACCAGCCAAGCCATCTTTCCAGTTGGGTTTATCATGCTTCTAAGGAAATGGGAAGGAAGAACTGCTAAGCTAGTGAGCTCATCAACAGAGCTAAGGACACCTTCACAAGATCTATCTGGCCTGGATCTCCCTCTGTCTACACACCCAACACAAGAAAGTGTCCCCTTATCTGCTCCACATCCCCTCAGGCTACACCTTCCCCTCCAGTGCTCTTCAGGATTTGCATGGCAAGTTCACCGGCCACTCTTATCTTACTGTGAGGTTCCACACTAGGTTTATCAAGCGCATTCTACGTCTCTCCCATTCCTAAGTCTCGCACACAGTCAGACCCGAACCAGGTTTCACAACACAACAACCATAGGGAGACTCTGCATCACAGGCTTACTCCGAACACGAGTATCAGGGTCTCATACGCTCTGTAGTCTAGGATAACGCTGCAACACAGCAAATACCACAATGTCCTGGAAATACACACTCACAGAATGTGAAGGATACATACACAGAAGGAAATCTCTATTGTTCTCCGCTTCTACATGACAACCAGGGTGTGTAGGTGATGAATGAATGATCGAATGAGAAAAAATGATAATGAGCCTGAACGTCCCGCAGCTCTCAAAAACGTGAGAGTAGTAACCAGGTGTGAATGCAGGGGTCAAACTAACATACGGTTCTGGTTTTTTCTTGTCCCTACAAGAAAAACACAACACTCCAGAACTAGGTCCCATGCCCCATTCGAAATTTCCCATACCATTCCCTTCCAAGCAATAACTACGTCAACCACCTTATGGCAGAATAAATGGTTTTGGAAAAAAAGACAAGAAAGAGGGTAATTGACAGTTATGATGGGTTCTCCCCATGACACATGGCTTTTTCCAAAGAGGTTCAAGGTTAACATTCCCAACCCCTTATCCTTAGGAAAATCATGCCCCCATCTCATTATTCATTGCATTGACATAGCTAGTCATGGGTTTTCATTATATTGCATATTTACATGATGTTTACAAACGTGCTTGGCTTAGCACAGAAACCATAGGCACCAACCATGATCGCCTACACACCAAACATCAATCAATGATAGGGCCTTGGCCTTGAGCTCCTTGTCATGATTTGATATAATATTTGCATCATATACATTAATGAAACGAGGTCAAAACCAGGGTGTTGCATTCCCCTCCCCCTTCAATAGCACTATCCTCAGTGCTTACAAAATTTGAACAAAATGCTACACTGGCATCGCCTCAGTGTTCCGCAGACTTGAAAAAAAATGGATGTGCCAATCGCATGGCATCCTCCAACATCCATATAGCCTCTTCAGGACCGTAGTGCTTCCATTGCACCTTTACCTGTCCTATGGCTCGATTCTGGAGCATGGTGACTTTCCTATCGAGGATGCACGTTGGCTCGATTCGGAACTCTCCATCGGGTTCCACCTGAATCACATCCCAATTTATCACATGGTTAGGATCATGTACATATTTCTTAAGAAAAGAAACATGAAAGACATTATGCGCTCTAGTGCTAGCATGAAATGCAAGTCTATATGCAACTGGCCCTATTCTTTCAAGCACTTCATATGGCCCGCAATATCTAGGGGACAGCTTGGCACAACTGCCCATCTTCAAGAAACTCTTCTTTTCCCTCACTCTAAGGTAAACATGATCCCCAATGCTGAACTCTCTGTTCACCCTATGCTTATCAACATATATTTTATGCATGTCCTGGGTTGCTTTCAGATTCTTCCTAATCTTTACAACCTCTTGCTCCATTTCCTTAAGCAATTCTGGACCAAGCACTACCCTGTTCACTGGATTATTCCAAGTCACTGGTGTCCTACACCTTCTTCCATACAAAGCTTCATATGGACTCATTCCCAAGGATGCTTGTTATCCATTGTTATAAGCAAACTCTACCAAGTGTAAATAATATTCCCACTTGGTTGGTTTGTCCATCACATCCATGCGAAGCATGTCTTCAAGCACTTGATTAACTCTCTCAATCTGACCATTAATCTGAGGATGGTAAGCAGTGTTGAAGTTCAGCTTTGTACCCAAATCCACAAACAACCCCTTCCAAAAATTGAAAGTGACCTTGACATCTCTGTCAGAGACTATTGCCTTAGGCAATCCATGCAATTTGAAAATCTCCTTCATGAAGGCCTTTGCAATGTCATCAGTCTTATGCGTAGACTTCACTGGTATAAAATGTGCTTCCTTTGTCAACTTGTCCACCACAACCATGATGGAATCATGTTGTATCCAGGTCATTAGCAACCCTGTAATAAAATCCATGGAAATAACTTCCCATTTCCACTCTGGAACAGGCAAAGGCTGTAACAAACCTACAGGGTGTTGATGCTCAACCTTTACCTGCTGACATTTCATGCACCTGGAAATGTATTCAACTATGTCATTTTTCATCTTTGGCTAGAAATAGTGCTTTCTGGCCGTAGCAATTGTCTTTTGGTATCCTGGGTGACCAGAGTATGGAGCTTGATGGATCTCTTCCATAACAACTCTCCTCAAATATGCTACATTTGGAATGTAGACTCTACTCTTATAAGTAAGAAGTCCATCTCCTTCCAACTTATATCCCTCATACCTCTTCTCAAGACTTTGTTGTTGCAATTTGTCTTTAACCTGCACATACAATTCATCTCTAACAATATGATTAACAATCTGCTGCCTCAAATCTGAGTGGCAAGTACTGAGGGATGCCACGTGTATCTCCTGCACCTTCCTACTGAGTGCATCAACTACTTTATTCTCTTTTTCCTTTATGTGCTTGATTTCAAAATCAAATTCACATAAAAACTCCATCCATATAGCTTGCCTAGCATTCAAAGTAGGTTGATCAAACAAATACTTCAGACCACAATGGTCTATCCTCAGCTCGAATCTTCTGCCCATCAAGTAATGCCTCCACATCTTGAGAGCATATATTATGGATGCGAGCTCTAGATCATGAGTAGCATAGTTTTTCTCATGTTCCTTCAACTTTCTTGACTCATAACACACAACATGGTTGTCTTGCAAAAGGACTCCTCCAATCCCTTGACCGCATGCATCGGTACACACCACAAAATCTTTCTTTGGGTCTGCAACCCTCAACACGGGTGCACTGGTGAGAAGATTCTTCAACTGCTAGAAGCTTTCTTCACCCTTCACTGTCCATTCAAACTTTATCCCCTTCTTTTGCAAAGAAGTGATGGCATGTGCAACCTTGGAGAATCCCTCAATGAATCTCCTGTAATGTCCTACAAGTCCCATAAAAGATCTCACATCTATCACACTTCTTGGAGTAGGCCAATTCATAATGCCTTCTATATTTTCAGGGTCCACCGATATACCCTCCTCGGAGATCATGTGACCCAAATATTGAATTCTATCTCTATAAAAATCACATTAGCTTAGTTTTGCATACAGTTGATGCCCCCTGAGCAATCGTAATGTCATTCTCAAATGCTCTTCATGCTCTTTCTCATTCTTAGAGTAAACAAGAATGTCATCAAGGAAAACAAGAACAAAATTGTCCAAATACCTACTAAAGGCACTATTCATAAGGCACATAAATTAAGTTGGTGCATTTGTGAGACCAAATGGTACCACTACAAACTCATAGTGTCCATACCTCGTTCTGAAGGATGTCTTATGAATGTCTCCATCCTTGATTCTCACCTGATGGTACCCCGACCTCAAGTCAATCTTGGAAAATACCTTTGCTCCTCTCATTTGGTCAAAGAGGTCATCAATCCTATGCAAAAGGTATTTATTCTTCATTGTGACTTTGTTCAGTTGTCTGTAATCAATACAAAACCTGAGTGTACCATCTTCCTTCTTTACAAAAAGAACTGGTGCTCCCCATGGAGACACACTAGGTCTGATATACTTTTTCTCCAACAATTCTTGTAGCTGCATCTTCAGCTCTAACATTTCTGGCGTGCTCATTCTGTAGGGTGTCTTGGACACTGGTGCTGCTCCCGACACAAGTTCAATCGTGAAATCAATGCCCCTCTTTGGAGGAATCCCTGGAATCTCACCAGGAAACACATCCTTGAATTCCCACAACACATGAAAGTCCTCCAACCTAGGAGTTTCACTCTCTGTTGCCTCCAAAATGTGAGATGCATATAACTGGAAACCTTTCCTACAGAACTTCTTAATTTGCATTATCGAAACCTGCCTCACAAAAATCACCTTCGAAATTTCTTTCACAATCCTTGAGTTGCCTTCTTCATCCAAGCACTCAAAGGCCTTATTATAACAGTCAAGCTTTACTTTGTGAGCTTCTAACCAATCCATTCCAATGAGAACATCATAGGAACCAAGCGGTAGAACATTCATATCTACACAAGTGACCAATCCATTCATATTCAATGGACATTTCTCTATCACCTCACTAACCTTTCTCTTAGTTCCAGTGGCTAACTGAACTAACCAAGATTTTCTATGCCTTACTTTCTTAAAAGAACAAATCTCCACTACTCTAGGAGTAATGTAACTGTGAGTAGAACCAGGGTCAATCAAAATAGAAATAGATTGCTCAGCAATCTTACCTGCAACTTCAACCACAATGGACTGGTGGTCTGCCTGGCAGTCCTCCAGTGCTGCATAAATCCTAGGGACGGTCCTTGCTACTTGACCAATTGTTTCTACTTCTTGAATATTGTAAGCTGGCCTTGCACTCTCATTCTCAAGTGGACAATTCATGCGCATGTGGGTTCCCCCACATCTCCAACATTGGAAAGGTTCTCTATTATGTTGTGGATCTCTTGGTTTCTCTCACATCACTCTAGCAAGCTGCTTCTCAGCTTATGATGGCTGCTTCTGCTGATTCCTGAAGCTAGAAGGTTTGAAACCTTTCTTCCTTTGGTCAAACTTCTCATTCTTCTTGTCCTTCCATGTCTTATGGTAATCAGGTTTCCCTTTTCTTTGCTCATAGCAATACTTAGCCTTCCTTATTAATTCTTCAAGAGTTCTAGGTTCATAAAACTCAATTCTATCTTTGTAAGACTGAGGAAACCCACTCAGGAAACGCTGAATTTTCACTTTTTCATCCTTGATGTACCTGATATATCTCAACAGTTCTAGGAACTTGTTCGCATACTCTTCCATGGTCTATTGTCCTAATCTCAGCTCATGGAATTCTTTGATATTGTCATCATAGTATCTGTCAAAGAGATATTTCTGCTTTAAATACTTCTAGAACCGTTACCACTTAAGTATCCTTTCATTGATCTTCCTTACTTTCTTGAAGTGCTCCCACCAAATGGATGCCCTTCCATTCAAACTAAATATGGCAACCTTGGCCTTCATGTTTCCCGAATAATCCTGAACTTGGAAGCACTTATTTATCCCAAGAAGCCAAGCTTCAGCCTCTTGTCCAGTCTTTACCTCGTCATCAAACGTAGGAGGTTTAGCCTTCTTAAATTCATCCCGGGTGCGATCCCTATGGGGCCTCTTTCTCTTTCCCTTGCGAGAAGAATAGCTTGAATCCCCACTGGAATCCTCAAGTCAGATGACTTACTAGAAGTCCTTCTTCTCCTTTTGGTACTTCTCTTACTGCCTTCGGGTTTCACTGTACCCTGCCCAGAGTCTATCTTTCTTTGCAAGTCCGTCAAACTCTATAACACGGCAACATTCAACTGATGTTGCTCTTCCTGGGATTTAATCAAGCTTCCCATGGTGGCTACAATATCTGGCAGTGTCTCTTGGAATCTCCTTCCATTAGAATCAATGTCATCATTTCCAACTCGGACATTTTCCCCCAGGGCATCTCGCACACGCTCATAGGAATCCTGAGCATCATATCCATCATGGGTTCTCATGGCCAAACCACCACTTACTTTTCCAAATGTACTATGACTTCGCAAAATGTGTTACCAACACCATTTTTCAGATTCACAGTAATTCAAAATCAAAACCATTTACTTACTGTCACCTGGCCTATCTAGGCCCAATGTTGTAACCGACAGCTTGGATACCACACTGTAGTGTACTACAAGTTGACATTAGAGGTATCCTTGACTGGTTCTCGGCCCATCCAGGCCCAATGTTGCAACCGATAGGTCTGATACCACACTGTAACGTACCCATACCCCATCATTATGCGGAATTAAAATTTTCATCGAGAACATTCACTATTCATCGAAACATAGTGCATGGTTGTGAACCACATCTCGACAATTCCAACACTATCACGCTCCCTCCCATCTTCCATGGATCAGTTCAACAATCTACAAGGAAATATCTCAAAGGAGATTGGACGGCGAAGAGAAAATGTGACGGAATCAACGATTATAAACGATCCTGTAGATCAGATCTAAATCAACGGTTCAGTATTCGCCCACAAAAATCAATGGTGCGGAAAGCCCAAGGTGCGGGGTCGAAAGTTACACAAAATCTCGATCTCACTTCCCACATCCCGCATCCCACATCGGAAACAAATCAACAGTGAAGAATCATCCCACGAAGATCGACAGCACATAAACTTGAGTTGCGGGATTGGAAATATGGAAATCACAACACCGCGATCCCGCATCCCGCAAGTTGCAGAAAGAAAATCTGTGAAACGACGTTCCACATCCCGCATCCCACAAGTTACGAAAGGAAAATCTGTGGAACCACAATCTATAAAACGACATTCCACATCCCGCAAGATCCTTAATTTCACAAACTGCATAAATGAGGATTTCTAGCAGAAACTCAACTTTTCAGTTGAATTCTTGGAACGATCTGATCATCCAGACCGTTACCAAACTGGCCAATCTACCCTTCAACTTCGTAAAATGCATTGAAGGAAAAACATACATAGATGCATATAATTGCAGTTATTCAGGAAATAAAGCATAACTCAACATAGCAACATGTTCATCACATTCCATCAAGAAAATGCAATGCAAGAATTACAGTTACAGAGAATTATGTGGACAAGAACACTTATCTTGAAGAAATATTGTCCCGCAACCAGCTATGTCACTGCAACGTTCCACCCAACCATAGGCTAGTGTGCTCCTTAATCTCTCAGCAACATTGCCACCCCCGAGCTGGGCATGATTTCCTACAGGGATAAGGGAACACTAGCAGACTCATACATAGCCAAGGATGCAATCAAGCTCAGCCAAGCCAACACAGTTGGGTTCCACAGGCTGCAAGGGAAAAACATCCCTCATATGGGTTTCACAGGACACTCGGCCAAGCCATCTCATAGTTGGGTTTCATAGACTATTCACAGTCAAGCCAACTTTCCCCTTGAGGACCAGTCAAGCCAACAGATGGGTTTAACAGACTTTACACAGTCAAGCCATCTCATTGCTGGCTTTATCAAGATACCTAGCCAAGCCAACATTAGCATTTGGGCTTATCAGACTATCGAGCCAAAGGTTACTTACCAGGTCAGGTGCAATAGACACAACCAAGCCAACAGATGGGTTCAACATGCTACCAGCCAAGCCATCTTTTCAGTTGGGTTTATCAGGCTTATAAGGAAATGGGGAGGAAGAATTGCTAAGCTAGTGAGCTCATCGACAGATCTAAGCACACCTTCACAAGATCTATCTGGCCTGGATCCCCCTCTGCCTACACACCCAACACAAGGAAGTGTCCCCTTCTCTGCTCCACAGTCCCTAAGGCTACACCTTCCCCTCCAATGCTCTTCAGGGTGTGCATGGCAGGTTCACCAGCCACTCTTATCTTACTGTGAGGTTCCACACCAGGTTTATAAAGCACATTCTACGTCTCTCCCATTCCTAAGTCTCACACACAGTCAGACCCGAACCAGGTTTCACAACACAACAACCATAGGGAGACTCTACATCACAGGCTTACTCCGAACATGAGTATCAAGATCTCATATGCTCTGTAGTCTAGGATAACACTACAACACAGCAAATACCAGAATGTCTCGGAAATACACACTCGCAGAACGCAAAGGATACATACACAGAAGGAAAGCTATATTGTTCTCTGCTTCTATACGACGACCGGAGAGTGTAGGCGATGAGTGAATGATCGAATGAGAAAAAATGATAATGAGCTCGAACGCCCCGCAGCTCTCAAAAACGTGAGAGTAGTAACCAGGCATGAACATGGGTGTCAAACTGACATACGGTTCTGGTGTTTTCTTGTCCCTGCAAGAAAAACACAACACTCCAGAACTGGGTACTCTACCCCATTCGAAATTGCCCATACCCTTCCCTTCCAAGCAATAACTACCTCAACCACCTTCTGGTAGAATAAATGGTTTTGGAAGAAAAGACAAGAAAGAGGGTAGTTGACAATTCTGATGGGTTCTCCCCATGACACATGGCTTTTCCCAAACAAGTTCAAGGTTAACATTCCCACCCCCTTATCCTTTGGAAAATCATGCCCCTGTCTCATTATTCGTTGCATTGACATAGCTGGCCATGGGTTTTCATTGTATTGCATATTTACATGATGTTTACAAACTTGCTTGGCTTAGCGCAGAAACCATAGGCACCAACCATGATCACCTACATACCAAACATCAAGCAATGACAGGGCCTTGGCCTATAGATCCTTGTCATGATTTGATATAATATTTACATCATATACATTAATGCAACGGGGTCAAAACCGGGGTGTTACAATGATAATGATGACAACGTTGATGATGAAGATGATGATTCTGTTGACAATGATGATGATGAAATTCATGATGACTTTCTTGATGATGATGATGATGATGTTCATGATAATGATGATGATGACGATGATGATGACAATCTTGATGATGATGATAATGATGATGACAATGATAATGATCATGATCATCATAATGTTGATCATGATGATGACCATACCCTTATGATGATACAATGAAGATGATGATGTGAGATGATGACGACAATGATGATGAAGATGATGATGTGTGATGTCGATGACGATGACGATGTTCCTCGACGATGATGATGAAGACGATGACGATGATGATGAAGATCAAGACGACGACGACGACGATGATGATGATGATTATGATGTTGATGATGACGATAACAATGATCATGATGATGACAATGATCATGAGGATAACGATGATAATGATGACGATGATGATGATGATGATGATTATGTTGATGATGATGACGATGATGATGAAGACAATGATGATGATGGTCATGTTGATGAAGACGACGATGATGATGAAGATGATGATGATGGTGATTATGATGATGATGATTATATATGATGATGGTGATGGTGATGATGTTAGTTGTAACTCTCTTTTTTTAAATAAGATAAAAGAATAGGTATATGATGATGATGATGATGATGATGATGACGATGAAGATGATGATGGTGATGATGATGATGATAATAAGATGATGATGATGATGACGACAATAAAGATGATGATGATGATGATGATGATGACGATGATGATGAAGACGATGATGAAGATGATGATGTGTGATGATGACGACGATGATGATGATGGTCATGTTGATGAAGACGACGATGATGATGACGATGATGATGAAGATGATGATGGTGGTGATTATGAAGATGATGATTATGATGATGATGATGATGATGATTATATATGATGATGGTGGTGGTGATGATGTTAGTTGAAACTCTCTTTTTTAAATAAGATAAAAGAATAGGTCTATGATGATGATGATGACGACGACGATGAAGATGATGACGATGGTGATGACGATGATAATAAGATGATGATGATGATGATGATGATGACGATGAAGATGATCATGAGGATAACGATGATGATGTTGATGATGATGATGAAGATGACGATGATGGTGATGATTATGTTGATGAGGTTTATCATCATCATGAGGACGACGATGATGATTATGACGATGATGATGATGGTCATGATGATGAAGACAATGATGATTATGATGATGATGGTGGTGGTGGTGGTGGTGGTGGTGATGATGTTAGTTGTAACTCTTTTTTTTTAAAATAATATAAAAGAATAGGTCTATGATGATGATGATGATGATGATGATGACGACGGCGACGATGATGATGAAGACGACGATGATTATGATGGTGATGATGATGATAATAAGATGATGATGATGATGACGATGATGATGATGGTCATGTTGATGAAGACGACGATGATGATGACGATGATGATGAAGATGATGATGATGGTGATTATGATGATGATTATGATGATAATGATGATGATTATATATGATGATGATGGTGGTGATGATGTTAGTTGTAACTCTCTCTTTTTTAAATAAGATAAATGAATAGGTCTATGATGATGATGATGATGATGACGATGAAGATGATGATGATGGTGATGATGATGATAATAAGATGATGATGATGATGACAATGAAGATGATGATGATGATGATGATGAAGACGATGATGAAGATGATGATGTGTGATGATGACGACAATGATGATCAAGATGATGATGATGATGATGACGGTGATCATGAGGATACGATGATGATGCTGACAATGATGATGAAGATGATGGTGATGGTGATGATTATGTTGATGATGATTATCATCATCATGAGGATGACGATGATGATGACGACGATGAGGATGATGGTCATGATGATGAAGACGATGATGATGATGATGATGATGATTCAGTCCTTATGCAGCCATACATGGAAAAGAACATGTACATCAAAATGTAATTTGTAAAATAAAAGATTTAGAGGGATTGATTAATATGCTTGCCATTTTATCTTTTAAACCATATGCCAAATCGATTTCCCTTTCTATTATATTTCTATCTCCATTGTGTTGTGTTGCTTTTACCAATGAAGCCACACCTTCCCATGATATTCCATGACCCGATTGTTCGCATCATTCAATCGATACCTTCATCCAGTCAATATTGTTTTCGATGTATAAATGAATTGCATTCCATTATCGACCAAATGTTTGATGACAATAACCATTAAAATGAAGACAGGTGTAAATCTCTTGAATAAAGTATTTGCTCTTAATTGATGCAATAACTAGAAAATACAATTAGAATATGAATGATATAATAAACATCCACTAGCTAATAATTACCTTTCATCTTCCTCAATCTACCTTTCCCCTTCAGTTGCTCCCCTTCAAATTTGTTATTGGAGTCTGGATCACAAATGTGACGTAAATTGAGCTTTGATGCTAAAATAGGAAGATATTCACTAACATATAACATGTTTTGGTATACCGTATATCCTTCCATCATAGAACCCTCCGCATGTGCTCGTTGTCTCACCAAACTTTTCATAAATTTCAAGTGACTCTCAACCATCCACATTGACCTTGAGTGCACAGGTCCACATAACTCAATCTCCTCAACTTGGTGTATGAGGTAGTGTTCCTGTGCATTGAAAAATGTCGAAGATAGATGTTTCTGCATTTCACACATGAGACGAGGAATTTATCTCCTCCAATACTTTATAGCTTCTTTATGGATTTCTTTAGATGTCAACCATCTACGAGTGACGCAAACCAATAACGATATTTAACAAAAAAAAAACATTAAATTACATATGATGAAATAGTGCACAAAAAAACAAATATAAATTATACGAAGAATTAAAGAAACACTAAGCACATGCAAGTAATCACTAGTTACCTTATGTATTTACCAAGATTATATATAACTTGTTTGACATTGTTGTCGAAGTTGTCTTGGAGAGAGAGAGGTAGAACATATTGTATCAATAGACAAACCACGCCATTTATTAAACAAAGACTATACAAACAAGAAAAAAAATATATACGCAATAAAATGAAAAAAAATAAATTATATGAACATAACAATAATAATTACCTTGATGAAGACGTGCCAATCATGTGTTTTGACCCCCGCAAAATCACCTTTTTTTGTTATGATATTCTTCAAGTTCACACAAAATCCAATGGGAAATTTAATTTTCCACATTACTTCTTTGACAACATTGATTTGTTTCTCCGTAAACATCCATGGGATTGAGTTTATATTAACTTGGTCTCCGTTGCTATGAAATTGGATGACGTCTTTCATTGCATGGTTGCTTTCTTGAATGTCTTTGCAAGCTTTCACAACTTTATCTTTCTCCCTACTTAGCTCCAGTAGTCACCATAATGTTTTCAGTAACATTCTTTCCAATATGCATTGTATCAAACAAATGAGCAATTTGTAGGTGCTCATAGTAGGGCAACCTACTGAATTGAATAGGATAACTTTTCATTCCTCATGGAAGCCCATTAATGCCTTCATGATCACAATGGAAATCATGAATATTAGTTTATAAATAAATTACATCATAAATCAAATATGGCCACTACAGCAAACAACTCACAATAAAAATTAAAATACATAACAATTCATATATGATGATCCATACGTACCATGATGACGATTTCTATTGTATTGCATCTTCCAAAGGTGAGGTGTCATTCTCTGTGGTTTTAATGCAGTATCATGCTTCCCATTGAAAAGATTTTTTTGAGTTGTTCTATACATGTGCTTATTAGAGAGGAAATTCCTATACTCATCAAACACCTCCTTTCTTAAGCTTTTTGAGCAACGAGATTTTATCTTATGACCACAAACTGAACATGCAAATTTACCCTTTATCTGAAGACCTACAATATTTAGATATGGAATATCTATGTCAATTATAATCATATATAAATTATTCTAACTACTCCATATAATTAAATGCAATTAAAGTGGAACTTAAAAATACAAACCACAAAATGAAGTTAACCCAGGGGCATCGTGTATTGTCCATACAACCATTGTGTGGAATTGAAATTGTCTTTGTCGTATTGGTCTAGATACATCATACATAGTGATCCCATTCCATAACTTTAGTAGCTTATCTATAAGAGGTTCAATGTATACATTCATATCTTTGACTTGGAACTTACCTGATTCATTTGAAGTACATATAAAATATATCATTATGAGAACCATTAAGATATATAAACCATGCACAAGAGTAAAATAAAATATATATATATGAAATTAGGAAACATAATACGACAAATGAGATGCCACAACTAAATTATAAATAAAACAGTTGTAGACACAAAAACCTAGAATAATCATCGACAACATTATGTGCTCTCTCTTTATTGACAACCATGGAGGAATGTTATTGTTGATAACAAAAATAGGCCACACCGTGTAAATGGATTTCATCTGTGCAAATGGATTAACACCATCTATTTCCAAAGAAATCATAAGATTACATGGTTCTTCTTTAAAGTGAGGCCACTTTTCCTCCATATCTCTAAAATCAGAACCATCTGAAGGCATTCAGATAATATCATCTTTACTTATGTTCCTAGCATGGTAATCCATAAATTGCGCTATGTTTTTGCACCTGAACAGTCATTGAAAACGTGGAATGATGGGAATATAACGAAGAACCTTTTGAGGCACCTTTTTTGTTACTTTATCTGTACGATATCTAATTACATGACATTCTGAACATTCTGTTGCAAATTCATGTTGATTATAATATATAACATGGTCATTGGGGCATGCATGAATTGCTTCATAATGCATTCCAATCTCTTTCATGATGGAAGATAAATCCCGATATATGCGAGCTAAAAATTTTGATGGTGGTAACAAAAATTCGGCTATCAAGCTACAGAAAAAAGAAAAATAATAGTTAATGTAATAAATAAATAATATTAACGAAACACGCTTCATCCGTACGATGATTAATAATGAGTTAACAATACACTTATTAGAGGAATACATATAAACTTTATCATGATCCTATGAATGTTATGGATTATTTTACATACCTTAGCATCCGTGTGATTGCAATGTTTGAAAGATCATTCATAACCTTCAAGTTCACTATCAACAATACAGCAGAGAGAAGATTTGTTTTGGAGCCTTCATAAAGGGGTTCATATGCCTTATCGAGAAGAGATATATCGTGAACATCATTAAAGTCATCATCATTTTCATTATCATCTTCATCGTCATCATCCATTCTAACATTAAATGAATCATGGATCAATATATTTGTACCATCATCTTCAACTACATTATCAGTATGATCATCTTGTTTAATATGATCATTCACTTGTTCTCCATTAAACATAGACGCTTCATGATCCTGATCCTAAACTTGTTCTGAAAGCACTTCCTCTAGATGATATGTTGTAGGGTGTCTTTCCTTTAATATAAATACATAGAAACATCAATAGATATACATTAATATATGAAATATTAAAATAATACATACAATTACCAAAACAAAGAATATAAAAAACTTTTTAATACTAAACCTACAAATGGACGATATTCATTCCCCCCCTCAGCGTGTCCATGTTCCCTGCAATTTTTCTGGGTGTTGAGATCAATATTCTTCTCCTCTTAAATCCCCTGCATTGAGTACATGGATAATAACATTTTCCATCACCCCTTCGTTTCGCTGCATCCCATAGTCTAGCAAGCAATTGTCCGTTGTTTTCGTTTGGATCCAAAATATTTCTATTTGACATTTTGTCACAAACTTCGTGAATGAATACAACCGATTGTCTTAAAAAACAAGTTCCATGCATCATAATTTTCTCTAACAGAGGTTTGTTGAAGAATAAAAACATCCCAGCAAACTGTCTATCAAAGAAAAAAAATTCCCGCAACCGCCCGTTAAAGAATAAAACAATTCCTGAAAACGTCCGTCGAGGAATAAATAATTTCCGCAAACCATCCGTCGCTTCTACAACAAACTTGTTGGAATGTTTAAAAAAAATTAAATTTATAATGGCACAGTGGTCGGATATTTGACGCCCTGAACATAGCTACTGTTGGAAATATGGGAACAACAATTTCAAATATGACATTATTTTCTTTCCAAAAACCTACAAATTAACGTCGGAAATCTGGCACCTATGCGTCGAAAAACCTATGGAGTAAGTGTCAAATTTTAGACATAGAGACGTCAAATAGCGTTGGAAAGCTGACACCTATGCGTCGAAAAACCTACGGAGTAAGTGTCAAATTTTAGACACATAGACGTCAAATAACCGACTCCCAAGTGTCGGATATCGACACCCTATCTGTCAAAAAACCGACTCCAAAAGCATCGAACATAATTCATAATTGTTGTACTTTTCAATGATTGTTGTCCGACACATCTGTACAAAATGTTGGATGATGCCGGATTATGTTGTTGGATTTCGGGTTCAAATCCTGTTGTGCTTGATTTTCTGAAAGTTGTATCTTCCTCAAAAGTAACATTTTTGCTTATTTCAATTTGATGATATCCTAGGATATAGATTCTCTAAGCTTTTGATTGCTCGCTATATCTTACAAACAATCCTTTTTTTTAAGTGTCTATCTTTGATCTTTTCTCCTTGGGAATGTGTATGTATACCAAACAACCAAATATTTTTAGGTGACTGAATTCAGGATTTTCTCTAAAAAACATCTCTTCTGGAGTCTTATTCCCAAGGGTATTGTGCGACATTCTTTTGTGTACATATATTGTTGTTTTGTTTGCTTCTTCCCATAGGTACATAGGTACATCTTGATCATGGATCATAGCTTTTACAGCTTCCATGATAGATATATTATTTATTTCTGACACACCGTTTTGTTGTGAATTATAGGGAATGGTGAGCTCCCTCTTAATCCCAGCTTCTTTGTAGTACTCGTTGAATTCACTTGATGTGAATTCTCCTCCATTATCTGATCTTAAGATCTTGATCCTCTTTTTAGAGAGGTTTTATACAAGAGCCTTAAACTCTTTGAACTTTCCAAACACTTCATCCTTATTTTTCAAGAAATAGATCCAAGTTTTATGAAAGTAGTCATCAATAAAGGAAGCATAGTAAACATACCCACTTCATGAAGTATTTTGCATTGGCCCGCATACATATGAATGAGTAATGTCTAAAATCATTTTTTCTTTGTTGTCACTGTTTGGATAAGGGTTCTTAGTATTCTTTCTTTGTGCACATCCTTTGCACACCTCTTAATGATTTATCTA
Organism: Pseudotsuga menziesii; assembly: GCA_001517045.1. NCBI lineage: Eukaryota > Viridiplantae > Streptophyta > Pinopsida > Pinales > Pinaceae > Pseudotsuga > Pseudotsuga menziesii. The sequence continues at coordinate 232,853 of LPNX010109736.1, read as the reverse complement.
AAACTCTAGTAAACCTGTCACAAACTTGCACCCAATTGGCAATGATTTGTAATGTACATGAGCAAGTCTTATGTGTCATATCTCACATGGGCTTATGGTAATAGTCATAAATATTGAATCTACATGCCCATTTAATCTGTAGAGTCCTCCTTCTTCAACTTCAATCACTACTGCATCATCTATAGTTTTTCCTTTTGTCCATATGAGGACTTCACCATCTACAAAAGAAAATCTAAAACCTTTCTTATCTAAGGCTGAAATAGAAAGCATATTCTTCTTTAATCCTAGGACATACATGACATCCTTCATCTTCATGTAGGACATCCTTTACCTTCATGGACTTTCCAGAGTCCAACTTACAGGAGGCTTCTCCCATTCCTTTTATGGGATATTGATCATCATCTCCAAGCATTACCTTGTGTGGGGACTCCTTTTGTACAAGACATGAGAATGAGTCCTTGTAACCTATCATGCGCTTCGAGGCACCACTATCTACTAGTTAGGTGTCATTCCCTAGTGAGACTGAACCTGTGAGTGCAGAGATCAAGACATATTCTACACAGTAATCTTCATTTTCTTTAGTTCTTTCCTCATATTCTTGATTATTGTCTTCAGCAACATGGGCCTGGAATCTTTTGTTCTTCTTCTTGACTTGTTTTTCCTTCATGGGGTAATTTATAGCAATGTGTCCCATCTAGTGACAAGTAAAGCATTCATAATTTGAGAAGTATTTCTTGGACTTCTTAAACCCTTGAGATTTTTTGGGAGGATGGTCATAAATCTTCCTCTTGTTCTCGCCTTTGGTATGGAGTGCTAAAGCTTGATCCTCATTTTCATTTAGCTTATCTTATCTGGCTACTATTTTCTTCTTGAACGCATTCTTCCCATAACTGTCGAAACTTAGTCATCCTTCTTCTTGAGTAGATTCCTTGAATAAGGGATTCTCAATCTCTTTGAAGACCATTCAAAGTGGTCATTACAATTTATGCTTCTTCAATCATGTCACCAATAGCTTCCAGCTGCTCCTTGATTTGAGATACTCTTGTGAAGTATGATTACATGGTTCCTGACTTTTGAGCCTTTACACTTGTGAGGTGATTCCTGAAGGTCATCTTTCTATTAATATTTCTTCCTTCAAATAAGTTGGATAGAGCATCAAACATTTCCTTTGGTGTCCTTGAAGATACTTAAGGAATCAAGTTATCTTTGATGGAGTTAGATATGATCCTTTTAACCTTGATCATTTCTTTATTGCATTTGGCCTTAGCTTCATCTCCTTATGGTTCTGCAACTTCCTCCTTTATAAATCCTTCTAGATCATTTTCTTCTAGGATGAGCATGATCTTATACTTCCATGCTCTGAAGTTTTCAGCACCCTCAAGCTTCTCATCTAGCTTGCTAATTTTTTCGTCTTTATACAAAATGAGAAATTCAAATGGAATTAGAAGAAGTAATACTTACTTGATGAATACTGCTTCTAGCTTACCTTCTTCGGGATGACCTAGGCTTTAATGGACAAACCCTAATTCTCCAGATTAGGTCACTAGTAGGGATGAGTGATGGAAAGGATGCACCTTCCCAAGGCGAGCTAGACTGTATCTTGCTTTTTCTAATATTGATGATGGAGTCTTAAGAAAAATGAATCCCTAGTTCTTCCCGGCAGTAGTGTCTGGTCCAAAATTGAAACTTATCCGAATTCAGGTCTGTTTTCACATAAAGATGCGCCCTCCTGGGGATATTTGAGTGAGACCTCTTTTCTGGTTGATCTGTTGAGGGATTTGTTCGGAATAACAAACCCTAGCTGTGCAATGTCTCCTTTCAGGGTGGCTCTGATACCATGTTAATTTTTCTTGATTACTTAGATGATATTATAAAACAATTTACAATAGTAGGATCACTAAAAGAAAAACAAGAACAATAACACAAAGAACACAAAGATTTTCCTCGAGGAAACCAAGAGGGAGAAAACCCCGCAAAACTTCATCAGTATAGAACTCAACCAAAACAGTGCAAAATGCCAAGGCAACTTCTCCTCTTTCTTTTTGGTGCACTTGTCTTTCTCTCTCTTGCAAACTTGCTTGAGTGAAGTGTGTACAAATGAAGGGGGCGCCTCCCTATCTATATTTGACTTTGGACTTGACCTAAACCTAGCAGGGTCAACTTGTCCAACTGATAGGGACAACTTGTCTAGTAAGACACCAAAATAAGATATATTATAATAACACATGGGTACTATTGACCTGACTTAAATCCGAAGGTTTACATTTATTCTTTCAATGACTCTTACATGACCAATCACATCAGATACATCTCCTGAAGGAGGAATACAATTAGTACAACTAGAATACCTTTTGAAGTTACAATACTTTAACAATATTGGAGTCAAACAAGGTTTCCCCCTCTTTGCTACCCTTTTTGGCATTTATATCCATAAGATAAAAAAGTGTTTAGAAGAAGCAGGTTACATCAATACAATATTAGTTGGGATAGTTATCATCCTCCTACTTTATGTTGATGATATTGTTCTTATGGCAAGGTGTCCTTCTGATCTCGATAAGCAATTAATAATTCATATATATTTTTTCTCTAACATGGGTATGATTGTTAACACCGACAAGAAAAAAAACATGATTATAAAATCTAAAGAAGACACCTATGCAAATTTTATTTATAATAATAGAAATATAGAGGAAATGACTTCTTACAAGTATCTCGGAATTGATATTCATCACAAGCTCAATTGGAACTATAGCATTAGGAAAAAGATTAATGGAGGGTGGAAAGCTTATTTTGGTCTTGAAAATAATTGTAAATAAGCCAATCTGGTCATGTGGGATAAAAATAAGTTCATCTTTGAAACTCTTTCCATCCATGTTGTCTTCTATGGTTGTGAAGTATGGGGGTGCGACATATCTAGAAAATCTTGGAGGAAGATTGAGCAAATCCAGAAGTAGTTTATAACTTATAACCTCAAAATTAAAAGCAATATGCCTTATCATATTCTCCTCATAGAAGTGGGTCTTTCCCCCATCGAGAGCATCGTTATGAATAGATACTCGATGTACAAGCATAAGATAAATAACATGAGAAACGAGGGACTTACTAAAATTGCTTTAAACTCAAGTCAAAACCAACTACGCCTTAAGCGGTGTTGGTGTAAAGATATCATGGCTTGGTAAAACCATTGGGGAATTAATGAAAACAACATTTTGCAAAACATTGATAATGTCAAAAATATTATTACTTCTAAGTTTAAAGAGAAATGTTGATGTGAGGAATATTTAGCGATTAAGAGAATAATTAAGATACTATAAGCCTGGTAATTAATCGTAACTTGGAAAATATAAGAAGTATATCTCGGTAGTAACTAGCTCACGGAAGAAAATTAATATAGCCAATATTATAATGAACTCTCATGAACTCCATAGTGAAATAAGGCGTTGGTCTATTCCTAAAACTCCATGGGCGAAAAGGGTTTTCCATCTATGTGATTCTATGAGCGTTGAGGATGAAAATCACTTTCTCTTAGAGTGCCTTGCTTACAGCCACATTAGATTTGAGTGTCATAATATTTGCTACAATACAAACATTTATAACCTCCTAACTTGCCAAAACTATAGCGATCTTGGAAAGTTTTTTTAGCACAAGAACAAGATTTTAAAGTAAACCAAGTATTATGCTTCTTAAGGTCTGATAGACCAAAGTTGGTCTCAGTGGACGTTAATCATCGTTATCGTCATCCTCATCATCAATATATTAAATATATTATATTAAAATATAATGTATAATATATCATATATTGTATTTGAATATAATATATTGTATAATATGTGAACCCTAATATATTTGAATTTCTTTATGTAATCAGTCTCTATATCATGTTTTTTAATATTTAATTATTTTTTCAATATCTTAAATTTATGTGAGCTTTTTAAATATAAGAGAATTATCATGTATTGAAAGTATAAATAATTAAAATATATTTTTTTTTCATGTGTGGTTCACAAAACCCTTCAGCGGGTTTGCTACGTCCATAGGAAGAGATCACAGGGGACCCACCTGAAGGGGCCTCACCATGTTCACTCTGATTACAGAGTTAACCTGATGTGGACATCAAGTGAATCTTTTATTAACATTGTATAGCCACTCAGGGATTTGACCTCGAGACATTATGCACACAACTTACAGCACTCGGCCACTTGAGCTATCCCATTAGACTATTAAAATATATTATATAATATGTGAACCCTAAAATATTTGAATTTCCTTATGTAATCATTCTCCCTATCATGTTTTTTAATATTTAATTATATTTTCAATATCTTAAATTTATGTGAGATTTTTAAATACAAGAGTATTATCATGTGTTGAAAGTATAATTAATTAAAGAGTATTTTTTCAAATTTATGTAGTACAAAGAACATGGATATTTTTATAAGCACATATATTGTTTTTTTCCAAAAATTATGAAAGGACAATTATATTATTATATTGAAATAAGTACTTTACTTTATGATTTCAAAAATACTTATAGAACTAACATGGTTAACTATAGGTTCTCATCCACCAATGAAAATGTGGCAAGTAGCATTTTAACTCGAGCAGTGCGACCTCAACCATGGGGAATGATATCATCCTTTAAAATGTGATTGGTTTATTTTTACAATACAATTTCTTTGTTTTGAGGCTCATTTGTTACCTCAAAATTTATCTAATAACAACTTCTATGAGACTTTCTCATACAACATTCACATAGCATATTCCTTTCATAGCACATAACCTCGACACAAAGACTCAAAAACCCTCTTACTTGCTCGCCAGCTTAATTCATTCACTAGCTAACTAACTAGGTTACTAAGTCACTCAAAATTCCCAACCTGTTACGTATATATAGATTTTTTGATAGGCCTCAGCCTCGGGCCCACTACTTAGCCTCATAACTACAAGTGGCAAAAATTGTAACCACTTTCTAACTAACTTCGCAGTTGACAATTTCAAAACACCCATCTTCCTTGTTTCTTGGTCGTTACATCAGAGTTAACCCTACTTCGGCAGACCACTTCGCATTAACCCTATTCACACCAAAATTGTTTTCCCATAATGTACCAAAACTTTTTAGGGCCAACATGTTCCACTATCCACATACCACCCTACACTAGAGATAGTTTGAGCAAAAAGGCATAAAACCATGGAGAAAGTCATCTCAAGCTTGGACGATAACTTGTCCACTCCAATGAAATATTTTGCTCTCCTTTAAACTTGTTTCTGCTAAGGCTACTTTCCCTTCTCCTCCTTCTCAAGACACTAAGAAGCAAGTGGCCCATATTTTGGCACTTGAAGCACTTCACGTGACTCAAATCTTTCATACCCTAGTCCGAGGAACCCAAATCCTCCTTTTGACCCCTCCCAAGCCTTGCTTTATTACATCCTCTCGTAATTTTCCTTATGAGGGAAAGGTTTTGGATCTCTTCCAATCTCACTGAAATTGTCTCTAACCTGGATTCCTCAAGGACAAATTCCTCCCATAGCTTCTCAAAGTTGAAAATATTTTCATGAGCACAAATACCCCAAAAAAGGTTTCCCGAGATGAAAATAACCCACTTATAGCTCTGGGTACCAACTCATTATTAACCTTCTTCCCAACAACAAGAAGTTGATCTCTCAACTCAATGATTATCATCAAGTAGCTTGCCACAATGTATGTTTCAATCTTGCATGTGGAAAAAAGCTACTTCTTCATAAGAATCTTTAATGAAATGTTCACACTAATACAAAGTGATTAAGGTGCCATACGTATCTTGGCTTACTTCTCCACAAAGTGAGGCATAAAATGGTCCTTCATAGAATCATGGACAATTCCTTTAGCTTTGGCCACCCTTTTGTTGTGTTAAATCAACTACAAGGGATCAATAGGAACTATAAACTTCCCCTCAACAAATCACCAAAGACCAACCTCCTCCAATGGAATCTAAATTCTACACTTTTGAGTGAAGTTTGCAAAACCTTCTAACCGATCACACGCCCCAAGACCTAGACTTATCAAACCTACAACTCCTAGAACATACATCAACCAACCACCTATAATCAGCCTATCATAGGTGCAGATCTCTCCAATCATTGGAGTACATAAGGCATCACACCCTACAACCTTTGACAAGTCTAAATGGCTTCAATCACTACAGACTTTTTGGCATCACACCAATAAAATCCTAATCTAACAACTTCATCTCTCAAAGGGAAACCTTCATCATGCAGGAAATCCTAAAATATTTCAGACATGCAACTCTGATACCATGTTAAATTTTCAAACCGTGGTGAGAGACCTGCAGTCCATAACTCTTAAAAATGCTAGTAGAATGCTAGATCTGCAAAAACACGGATAATTTAAAATTATGAACAAGTATAAGGATTCTACAGCACTCGATCCATTTTTTCTCTCTTACCTGGATGAGAAAACTGTAAAATGCAATCACTCAAAACCCTAACTGTATATCCAATATCTCAGTGGAGACCATGCATTTCTTTTATAGAACAAGGCTAGGGTTTTACAAGTACCTAATCCTACACCTGGGATAGACTGCTTAGCCTAAAAGAATGCATGTGTTGGAGTCCTAAATAACTACACCTAAAATTGGAATACGAAAACTCATGCAATGTGACCCATGCCCCTACCCCTGCCCCCTTCTAATCTTGGGATTTGCAACCTAGTATAAGAATGGAATCACTCCATAACTCAAATAAGAGCCAAAACTGGAAACAACCTAAGTCTAGCACATGCATGTTGGAGGTTCAGACATACATCTAGCCACTACCTTTTTGTAACTGCACCTCCTCATCCTTAAAAACGTGCCTCTCGGTTACTATTGCACCCTCATCAACATGGCCCTCTTTGTTGTGCATGAAAACCAATGAGAATGGATCTGTTGTAGTACCATGCTTGTTGAACATAAACACAAACTGAGCAAATTGAAATTACTAACAAACACACTTTTTTTTTAGTAGGGGAATTGGAAACTAGGGATTGGGCTGGTACTCGCGTGACACAGGGTCCAAAGATCCATTCCTACTACCACTATACCCCTAGGTTCCCCATGACTTCCTGCAAGCATGGGACACAGGTAATCCCAGGTGTGATATGAACTCGTGACCTCCTTTACAACAAGTGACTTCATATCAAGTGAATCGCCAATAAGCCACACCCGTGTGGGTCGCTCTTAGGAGGATAGGGGGGTGGGATTTGATCCAGTTATGTGTCCATGGGTCACAATATCATTTAATGAAATCTCTCTAGGCGGAACCACATGTTCAAACACTACCTCAAGGTGCCCCCATGGATCCAGGTACGTCCCTCATTGGAATTGAACCTTGCCCACTAGTGAAAAACTCCTCGCTCTTCACCAATGGATCCTACCCCTTTGGGCTAAAAGACACTATCACTTGTTTGATAGACTCTTAAAACTTAAATTTATTCATCCCCTTCCATCTACACAACCTTATACATGCGATACTTCAACCTCATTCTAATTCTCAATTAAGTAGATATCCTCTAGATAGAAAAACTTCTTTTAAGTACAAATTTAGCATGTCTAATGTCTTGAATATAGGTTTCCCCTTATGCGACCACTTTAATGAAATCTGTCAAATTATGAGGTTAATTCCAGGATATAAATGATTTTTTTATTGTTGTAATGGCACCATATTAAGGTAGTTATGTTGATGAGTATGGCTTGTCCCTATATGATAGTATTTTCTGGCATATATCGTGAATAATAAATGGCTGGTTTTTTATAATTTTATTGTTGAAAATTCATGGCAGAGTAAAAATTCATCGTGCAATAACCTCAAATGGCCCTCATGGAGCAATGGTTGAGACCATTGTACATATTAGAGAATGGATTTGAAGCTATGTGGGATATCAAAGTTTTCATGTGCTCATATCAGTCACATGAGATCGGGTATCCCTTGAAAATAGGATACGAAATCTAAACAATGAGGCACAAGGTGATATGAGAAAGTAGTTTTAACAAAACCCTTTTGTCTTTTGTAGTATAAGAAAGTGATGGGAGGATCAAGAGACTAGTGCCAATCCAAAAAAGGGTAAATGGAATCAATAGGTTCATCCAAGAGGGCAAGTTCATGAATGGGTTAAGACTTCAAGTGCTACAATATGCATGTAACGAGAACTTAACATTGTTGAAAACAAAAAATAAGAAATGTTAAGAGGGCCTTTAAAAGTGCCACATCAATTCTTTGCTAATGACGATGCACCCTAGAATGGAGTATTAATCTAACAACAACTCATATAGATTTAAGATGTAGCAAAATATTCCATATACAAGGGAACATAAGGTTAGAGAGGGATAAAGCTCTCACACAAACCCTTCCACCAAGATAGATGTATCATTTACCAATGGCCAATCAATTAGCAAGTATAAGAAACTCTGCAATCAATATGCAATAATAAAAAGTCCTAGAACAATAAGCCACAAACTTATAGAAGGCCCTTATAATTCACATATGCACCAAAAAGGATATATCCCTTAATCTCCAAGGAGATAGAACTCCAAAAATTCAACCATAACAAATGAGGGAGAGAGAAAACCATTATATAGGCTTTAGCTCGTCTCTCCTCAATAATAAATTATGAATAATTTCATATATCTAGCCTAGGATGGAATAAACAAATACAAAAACACTCCAACAACCATCAAATACAATATATATTGATCAAACCACAAATATACAATATCCAACCAAAAAAAGGTCCAAGAGGTAGGACACCTCCATCAAATATGGATCAACTATCAAGTAGACACCCAACATTTCGCCTCCAAAGGAAGCGCTCCAATCATAAAATGTGAATAAATGTGTAAGCAACCTCAAAGGAGTGGACACTCCTCAAAATATGGCATGAAACCTCATGTGGAATGCTTACAAGTTGTACACTTCAATGAATAGGCTTAAAAAGGGTGGAGCGCTCCAACAATTATAATGAATGTGTAATGAAGCTCCATAAGTGGGCATCACATCCAATAGATTTGAACACTCCACCTAGAAGGCATAGAAAATAGTGCAAGCAACCTCTCAAAGGTGGACACTCCTTCCTTCATCAATGTGGAATGAATGTTCTCCACTAAATGATTTCCACATATCAACTAAAACCCAATCTTCAATGTTATCTCATCAATCCATATCAAATGTTAGATCCGTAGAACAAGGAGCTCATCTATCAAGGTATAGAACATCAAATCCAAGAAGAATGTGCCCACAATAGTCAACAATTCCATTGAAGGGAATGACCCCTTTTCCAAGCAATGAGCATGCCTCCACACGCGCCAAGAGAGAGAAACAAGTGGAGCGCTCCATTGATTATGATACCCAATCATGCCAAGATGTCAACCAACGGTCTAGTAGTAAGGGAACTATAAGGGAAAACAATCACAAACCATCCATAAGTGCAAATCATTCATCATGTGCTAGAGCACTCCTCCTAATAGGATAGTATGTCATGAAGAAGTCAAAATAACCCAAAAATGCTAGGGTGTTACCATGGACAAGCCTCCAAATACCATCTCATCATGTAAACGGTTACGAACATAAAATAAACATTAAGATAAATAAATAATAAATAATAATATTTAACTAATTAATTAAATCAAAGGATGTGTCATTTATGTTGAAAAGGCACTCATTGACTACGAGAGCTCTGCGACTGGAATGTGAGGGTTACATGAGGGTTCTTCGGCCATAAGGGGATACAACCGCAACCCCTACACAAATCTATAGTTTTACTCTTTCATGATATGACAAAGTTCACATGTCAACAGTACAGACATATTATCGGACACTCTGGCCTCCACATGAATTATCACAATGTGGATGAAGTGGACTACTCCTCGAATTCTAATGAAGGGAATTCAATTTTCATTTCTTTCTTTGGTGGGAAGCAAGTGGATCCAGAAAACCCTCTAATAGAAATCCCTCATCAACCTTTCTCTAGCATGACAGTTGGGGCACCTACCGTTTTCAGAGAGAACATGGATCTTGATGTCAGCACTCACCATTTGGGCTCAACATCATGATGGTTGTTGTAGAAACTTCCCTTTCTCTGACAGTTAGACCCCTTTCCCTGGCCCTAGGAGGAAACCCTTTCTCTTTTTTTCCTCGCAACCACCTACCAGTTTAGGGTTAGTAGTGTCGATGGATTCAACAATTGTCCACTCATACCTACTCTTGGAACCTCCCCCTTATCCTTCAGTATTTGATGAACCTCCTCAAAACCTTAGGTTTGATCTCTTGGAAGCAGGTTGGTCATTTACAGATCTACCGAGCGACAAACCCTCACTGCCTCTTCCCATGGAGGAAGGACTAATACATATTCCAAAAGGGTTCATTGCGTCATTTTAGTGACCTTCAGACCAGCAATGAAATCCTATAGAGTCGGCCTCAGACAAGTGCAATAGTGGGGGAGATGTAGCTCCAAAAGCATATGTGGAGCCCTTAATGGCTCAAGTGAGAAAAGAAGAAGGAGCAAGTGTGTAAACAAGTCAAAAGACCCTCTAAATATGGTATGTGGCGTGAAAGTGTCGGTGGCTCAAGCTACGAAGATGGTGGAAACGACAGTGGTAGGTAAAGCCAGAGATAGGTACCCCAGAATGGAGGCATTGGAGGACTCGGTGAAAGAGAACTTGTTGGAAGTGATAAGCTATAGATGATTTGTTTTCAAGTTCAAAAACAAAGGTAATGCAAATCGCATCCTTTAGACACACTGGAGCCTTGGCTCTACCCCCATCCTTTTCAAGAAATGGAATATTATGTTCGACGCAGAATGTGAAAGGATGGACGTAGTTCCTTTCTGGGCCATATTGTCAGGCTCCCTTAGGAATTCGGGAACATGAACTCCTTGAGAGACATAGGGAATGCCCTGGGAGCATTTATTGATGCAGATATGTCATTCATAAGAACCAGGAGAATATCGGTCACCTAAATTTTGGTTTCATTGAATATTAGAAATGGGCTCAGAGAGGAACTAAATTTAATTTGGGGGAAAGAGACCTGGAGACAAAATCTTGACAACGAAGGGATTCCATTCTGATGCCATAGATGTCATGTCTATGGGCATATCTCTAGGAACTACAACCTGTAGTTCACCAAAACCCCCGAAAGAAACAAAAAGCGAATGGGTACAAGGGGTTCCCTATGCAAGACACTATCAAATTTGAAAGAAAGATGGAGACCTCAACACAAAGAAACAAGTCCCCATCCAAATGGGGGTTGCACCTTTTGGTTCGGTTAGGTCAAATCGTGCAAAGATGGAACGGCTGATTGAAGTTACAACACAAGCAATTATTATTAGGATTTTAAAAAGCATAATATAATAAAAATGCAAGAAATAAACATTACACTCAAAATTCACATAGACACAACCATTTACCTTGGAAAACCCCCATGCAGGGAAAAACCAGCACCAATGAAAATCTTCATTACCCTGGCCAAGCGAGCTATCCACCGCTCACCTCCAGACCACTTTACAATAGAGCCTACTCAAGCCTTATAAATACTTCCTTACATGCAATACCATGGACTACAACAAACCATGTGACCAAAACCATGTGCTAGACCTAAACCACCTTTGACTCATTCCCAAGTCAAGGTTAACCCTAACAATCCCCCCTTTAAACTGGACTTGGAGTAATCACCAACCCCCCTGAAATTTTTATTGAGGAATTCCACATACACCCCCCTATCACCTAGGTCTATTTCTCGACTTTACCAGTGAGTTACCAGGGGTATGCATGCCCTACAATATCTTACAGCCATATGCCCATTTACATTCAAACCACTCCATTAATTTTAATTTTAATTGTTTTCATGGGTCTTTATGGTGACTACACCGTCACCATCTGTTGCTTCATCCTCTCGCTTTCCCATGCTCGATTCATTTCTCGTCCTTTCATGCCTTACATTCATGCCATGCATCTGTTGCTTCATCCTCTCGCTTTCCCATGCTTGATTCATTTCTCGTCCTTTCATGCCTTACATTCATGCCATGCATCTTGCTTTGCCATTGCTTGTCCACACACATTTGAATTGATATAGTTCCTGCATATTCATCACTTTCTCCAATGTCGTAGGTGACTCATCGATGGGGAACCCTACTCTAACATATCATGTCCATTATCTCCTGTGGACACATGGTTTCTCAACACCTCTACACAGAACGATGTGAGAATCACTTATCAACAATGAAGTTTACAATTTATCAATACCATTCACTCTTCACACGGATAGAGCTTCTTCACAGATTTTTCTTCTTCATGCAAATCTACTAGACCTCACCCGTTTCCCTATGTCCAATCATTCCTTGCACTCGATTATCCATGCTTCTCTATATATCTTCCCCCCTTTCAACCGGAACACGCAGTTGTATTCACACTCATTTCCTTCATGTGTGGGGCTCTTCTCTCTCTACAGTGTGGCCCTTTCTTTCATGCATAGAATTTAACATGCCCTAACAAAAAAAACTGAACTGCAACTTCTTCTTTATGCAAGATGCAAACGATACCATCAGCCACCTTCCACTTCACTCTCAGTATTCCATTATTGAAAGGCCACTCACTTGTACACAGACTCATTCAAACCCTGGATGCCCTCAACATGGCAAGTTTTAAAAAATTCCTAGAACGCCAACGAACACATTCTCTCAAGCCTTCTCTCCTTTGTGATGCAGATGTTTCCCTTTTTCAGCGGAAACAGTCTCATGCATGATCTTGTGTTCGATCCAGTTGCAGCGTCCCACTAATGTCCATGGCATGGAGATATCGAGTCGTTCTTCTTCCTTGCAGCTACCTAAGACGCCCATAGACACATTCTCTTGTCAGTTCAAATTACAACTCGGATTTAGCAGTGTTGCAAGTGCCACAGATTATTTGGACTAGACATCTCTTGCATGAGCTGAAAAATACCCTCGTCGCACAGGTCACAAGCATACAAATCCACATTTCTTCGACTATCAACCAATCAGATCCAGATTCAAACTCTCGTGGCCTCACAATATGCTCATGATCCACGAGATTTCTTCACACGCGGGTCGCTTTCTCTCACAAGCATGGATTCATGAAGTCACTCACCATAGAGATCAATAGCATATAAGCTCGGTATTCAAAAAACAATGACGAGTGTCTACTCTTGACGTAAGTTAGGGCTTGTGTTAGCACTCAGATTTTCCTCGGGTTGTATAGACTACATTCTGACCTTATACAATCAGAGAGGGCTCTCTCAATAGCCATAAGCCTTTCACACTTAAAATATTCAACAATACATTGAGAAGGTCAAATTTCTGATAGGAACAAGTTTGTTTTTATAAAGGTTTGGTAAGGCAGGCTTGAAAACAGACCATTGGGTAATGGAGTCAATAAATAGATACTTGTTTAGGCTGCAAGAGATTGAGGTTTGAACAAAACAATGACAGAGGCGGGGTAGACACCATTTTCTTAGACATTAAGCATTGCAAGATGGTAATAGATTAAGGAATACAATCCATCAAAATGGAGCATCTAACAAGGATGAATTCTGTAATAACTTTAGAATAAAAAATTTAAAATGTTTGAATCCGATGAACTATTGCATCAAAGGATGAATTCTTCTTCATAAACTCTCACTCAAACATGAAGGAATGATACAGAATGGAGTGGAAACTAGAAATACAATCATGTAAGGAAGTTACATAATGAAAAAACAATAGCACAAGAATCTCTGCCTTGAAAAGTTTGAAACTTTTCCTCTCTACAACTTTATTGATGCTAGAAATTGAAACAGTACCCAACAACTACAATGAAAGAGCCTCCTCTTCCCATGAGAATCAAACCCTTTTTCTGTCTTCTACATATGCTTATATAGAAAAACTACTGCCCAGTCCCCCGAAGAGATCCGAGTCATCCTAACCTCCACTTTCTAAAAATAAAAACTAATATTAAAATTATGTCAATTGTATAACTAATCACTAATTTCTAGGAAACAGTTTGATCGTAAATAACTAGAAACCTAGAACCATTGCTTTAACATGTTTTTGAATTCCAGAAGATGTTGCCAGCTACTCTTTAATTGAAATCAAATGCCTGAAAATGTGGAATCTAGAATACTTAAGTAAAACTGTTGAAGATGATCCTGATGTTGGGTTTGCCACCTATAGATTCTTTTTATCCCTTAACTGTTGAGTTTGAATGCCCTCTAGCGGAGAGTTCTAATACTTCCGAATTATCCTCTTGCTATTCGAAAGACGGACAACACATTAACAACTGAAAGAGGGATAATGTCTACGAAGTAAATGGCTTGTATATTGTCGATGGAAGCTGCTAGAATATGAACAAGGGGATAATTTTATTTAGTTTCTTGAATAGTGATTGTAGCTCCACTAGCACGACACCTATATCCCATATTTTATACTTCAATTCCAATTACATCATATCATGCTTGTTGTATTTCATCTTGAGGTTTTGAACCAACACATTCTTCATAAACCCACAAGTCTTTGAATTCATGCTGCAATAATACCAAAATTAGAATAAAATCTAGTGTACATGGAGCAAGATAAAGCAGTGTTGGTTGGCCCTGTCCATCCATGAGCTACAAGGAAACATAAGTGAGGAAGAAACCAAATCTGTAACCGATAGTTAACCATAGAAAATAGCCATTCCAAAGGCCCCTTTTGTTAACCCATCATGTCTAAATGCAACAAAAATAAAACAAGTAACCCAGGTAAGAAGATGTCTCCAAAGATATAAGCAAGTGGTTACCACCCATAATCTCCTCCAACGAAGGAAGTAATGGCATAATTAACTTCACTCTTATGAGTATGCAACGAATCCAAAGTCTCGTGATCGCCCAATTTCTCTATCATATACAACTCTTACTTCCAAAACCTTTCCATTTTCGCTGAATAATTGCAACAAGCTATTATCATCCGCCTACCATGGCAAATTTCCAACATAAATTTTATTGGTAGGACCGGCTTGAGATGGCCTTTTAATTTTGGTTCCTCGAGGAGCAACTTTATTGACTGTCAAGAGTCTGCCCTCCAAGCTATATCTGTTGAAAAGCTCAACACCTTTTTATGCCTGTCTGCAAGTATTTTCCTTTGCCTAAATCACAAAGATTGTTCAGAATCTCATCTTCCTTGAATAACCAGACTATGCCCATTACAGTGCTAATCCCAATTCCTGGTACACCGTGTCCATTATAGTCACAATCGCACATTCTTCAACACTTTTATTGAAGAGAAGATTTCGTTCCAAGCATTCGGCCTTTTGAAAGGAATAGAAATCAATCCCTGTCATTCTATAAAAACGGACCATGCGTACTGGTGACTTTAAAGATGGAATATCCCCATCCAAAACAAACACGGGAAATACTCCAAGCTTTGAGAATAAATTAGTTATTCGAAATAAAGTGACGAGAAAGTGGGGCTTCTTGGTGTTTCCTTCGAAAGCAATTTCTATAACCCCTAAAACAGTTTCCACTACCATAGAAAGTGGTTTCCTTTACTGCCTTTTCAATTAGTGAAATAACACCATATTGACATGTGGCGGGTGGTTTCAGATTCTGCTATGCCCTTTTAACGCTAACCTCACATCATTTTCTCCAGCGAAATGATTTTAAATCGTTGATATCTTCGTGGCTTTAATCTGAACGATCGGCCCACTTTTGTTTTGCAAAAGTTTAAACAAACAAATTTCTTTAAATGAAAGACCCCAGGTATATTTTCTCTCGGACGCATGGTGTTTTCTCTGCCACTGTCCATGTGGGTGACTAATGTGAAATCACCTCCATTCTGTCATATATTTGTACAATAAAACACTACTATTTTTTGCAGTGACACAATCAGAAATGTTGTAATCAAGCACCAGACGCAGAAGCCTGTTTAACATTGTCATATCTATTTTCTCAAAGAATTTCTCAAATTTCGTCTGAAACATCAAAACACATTGACCTTCAAAGGTATCCCATATTTCCTGCAAATTATTGATTCCTTGACACCATTTATATACCAAAAGTGGAGGCGGCTCTGAATCAACAGGTTTAATCAAGTTTGGAAAAGAGATGGTGTTCGTCACCTCTTCAAAGGCACGTTGTATAAGCATAATAGAAGCACCTAGAGCTGCTGCAAAAGCATGAGAAAACTGAGCACCAAGACTTTGTACTCTTGCCAATCCTGGCATTGTTGAGCCCGATCACACGCTTTCAAAAGCAGCCAATTCATTACGCATGTTTACAACCTGTCACTCAGCAGCACTAACAGGATCAACTCCATCATCATAAGCATTGCAGCTTATCAGTCTGGAATGATGTCTAGGAGCAAGAGAAGACCTCCCAAGATCTTCCTAGAGTATATCTGCGATAATTTTTTTCCTGGATCCCACTCCTCCTACTGATGATAACCCAATCAAGCCAGCCACTCCTCACTCAAACCAATCTGCAGAAGATTGTCGTGCCAGATTACCCTGCGCTAACTTATCCAGGCATTCATTTTCTTCTTTGCGAGTGGGAAGTACCGGATGCAGGGAAAATAGGGATTTGTTGTTTCCATCGTCTAATGAATTCAACGTTCTTCTGTCACCAATACCGTCGTGCGGCGATGATCCTTCTTTCAATCTCTGCGCAAAACGCCAGTCTTCCTTAGAGAGTATTGGAGGCGGGAGTCTAGGGTTTAGGTTTACATGAGAATAACAGTAGGATGGCATTTGTTACGCGATAATGCCTCATGTGGGTTGTCATATGCATGTTCAATAAGACTCGGCTCTTCCCTCATGACTTATTTCTTGGCAGTGTGTTTTTATATTTTTGCAAGGTGGATATTATCACACACGAACCAGGTGATAAACTTTTCAGTTGTTTATATGCGTCAACGGTTGCATCTTATATCAACACGTAGTGCATTATAATATTACTTGTCGTGGGCTCGATGCTTGGACTTGGTCTTTGTCGACGAGCTTTGGCTTGTTTGTTAACTTGACATTGGTCAAGTGCATGATTGAACTATAGAATGGCTCTCGGTGTTGAGCCAAAACTTAAAGATTGGCAAAGTGCCAATATTCTTTTAATAAAATAAACCTTTGGCCCAAGTTTATAGGTTTGTTTTCGAGAACAAAAATTAAAATATGCAAGCCAAAAATTACTTGAAAACCATTTTTTAGCCGCAATTATGAAAAACTCTCTTTCTTTTACCCAAAGAACCTTTAAGCCCCTTTTTCTTGTCAAACCTGGAAAAACTTCTATGAATTATCCAATGAGCGAAAGCTTCGGAGCTACCAAATCACTAATGAAAGCTCGACTCCTACAAAAATAAAATAGTGCTAACAGCTTGTTTTGGATTTCTAGGTATTGTCAACCCCCATTCACACAACCTCTTGCTCATTGAGATACCTCTCAATCCACCACACATAGCTTTGCACTATGACATCCACCAGGTCATATCCTCTGTCACCACAATAGCTTGTGGAGGGGGGAAACAAATCACAGGCTCTCATTCACAGGACCTAGGGTTGGAGAAAAAATCCCAAAACACAACAAAAGGTCAATGGATGGGGATACCTTCCCACCTCTCATCAACATAGAACCATGCTTTGAAAGAACTAGCCAATGGAAAACAAAAATCCATTATTGGGGCACTTAAAGCATTGAAAGCCCTGGAGGGGGTTCCTCAATGAAACAGTTATCCCTCAGCTACAGGGGTTTGGCAAGTTCCCAGAAAAAAAAAATTGCTATCAAAAGGTTGATCACAAATCATCATCCAAAATTCATTTTGTTCGAAGAAACTCTTGGCTCGAAAAAAGTAATCTCAAACAACTGAAATCCACCTTCAAAAATCTAGATTTTTTTGCACAAAGATGCTAGAGGACACTCGAGGGGTATTGCCATAGGATGGAACCCAAAGTTTGTAAAGAACATCAGCTCGTGGGGCTTCTAATCGAAACTTGGTATGGAAATGTTTCATGATGATTTAAATAAAACATTCACAATATTGAACATTTATGGCCCCTATGAAGATAGGGCCGCCTTATGGGATTCGCTAAGTCAAAAATCATTTTTCAAGTTAGAATATGTAATTATTGGAGGTGACCTAAACTTCACTTTAAGATCTCATGAAATATGGGGGCCAAGAGCAAGAGTGGATCCACTCCCTAGATTCAAAATATGTGTGACGATCACCTTTTGGATGTTGCCCCTACAAAGATGAGGCCCACCTAGACAAACAGGAGAACTAGAGACAATAGAGTTATAAAAGGCTTCACCACTTCCTTGTTGTTGAAGGCTTAATAGAGTAAAACCTTTTGATCAAGAAGTGGATGGATATGAGGGGTGAGTCGAATCACTACCCGATTTGGTTAAAAATTCATGGAGATGCAAACAAGCTTGTCGTGCCTTTCAATATGTGTGTTTCTTGGTTAAGGGATGAGGAGCTTATTCAACTAATCAAATCAAACTAGATCCCTTATATTCCAGAGGATGGCGCACATGCATCTCTACACTACTCTCAAAATATCTCCATAATCAAGAAGAAAGTACAAGATTAGGCCAAACTTAACAAAGAAAAGGATCATAAGAAGATTAAGCATGTGAAATTAGAAATCCAAAACATTCAGGACTCAAAAGGTGTGGGTTTTATTTCTCAAGAATCCAAGGAACGACTTGGAAATATGGAATCTAGAAGAAGACAACTACTGAAAGAACGAGAGGAGATATGGCGTTGAAAGAGAAGAGCTATCTAGCTAGAAAGCGGCGACGAGAATACAAAAAAAATTCCAAGCATTCACAAATGGTCGAAATTGCGGAATACTATCTGGGGGTTAAAAAATGGAAACAATGAAGATGTCTCCCCATTTGAAGCCTTGCAAACCTATGGAAATCACACTTTCAGACTCTCTTCAAAGAAGACACCAGAACCACAATTTCTGAGGTTATACGCCTTTCACAACTTTTCCCATGCTTGGTATCACAAGAGGATAATCGAAATATTATGGAGAAAGTCCCTGAAGATGAGCTCAAAGAAACTCTACATAGCTTTCAGAAAGATAAAGTCTAGATGGATGGACCATTGAATTCTTCTTGGCTCTTTATTACACGATTGGACATGATCTACTCCAGTTGGTTGAAGAATCCAAAACCAGGGGGTTCATGCACCCTCCTCTCAACACAACTTTCATTTCCCTCATTGCAAAAACTGACCACCCCAGCATGAGGAAGGAATACATACCGATCTTACTCTGCAACATTACATATAAAAGAGTAGCAAAGATCATAGCAAGGAGGCTAAAGAAGATTCCATCAAAAATTATTTCACATGAATAATTTGGTTTTCTAGAAGGCAAGCAGATTCATGAAGCAACTGGGGTTGCTCAAGAGGGTCTTCACAACATAAAAAACTAGAAGTTTAAGGCGGTTGTGATCAAGATAGATCTCTCAAAAGCTTTCAACAGAGTTAGTTAAGTGTACCTCAGACTCCTTATGACCCATCTCAGCTTTGAAGATCCCTTTATTAACTGGCTTATGAGTTGCATTTCAACCACCTCTTTTGTGGTTCTCATCAATGAAGCGACATCACCATTTTTTATTTCTGAAAGAGGCCTTCGAGAAGGCTGTCCACTTTCCCCTCTACTCGTCCTGTTGTTTGCATAAGGCCCCAACAAGGCCATTTTGGATGCAAAAAGGAGGGGGAATTTCATAAGGATCACAATATCAAACTCCCTCAAAATCACACCTCCTTTTTGTAGATGATATACTCATCTATTGCGATGGATCTGTTCAAGATATAGAAAATCTTTTTGAAATTTTGGAGTTGTTTGGGAAGGCGACTGGAATGGTTATAAACGCCCAAAAAACCACCCTCGCTACCATCAACATAAAAGAGCATGAAGTACAGAAGGGAGGAAACACCACCATTGACAAGCTCTCACATCCCACATGGACAATGGAAAGTCACAGAATTTCAGAATGGGACGTTCTACGAATATTGTCATCGACCTTTCATTAAAAGCATGGCACCCCCTCCAGATCAGCAACGTGAATCATAACAACAATTTACATCACTTTATTGAAAATTTTGGATGTGCGGGATGGTTATTTAAGGGTCCGGCACTCTCAACTGGAGCTTCGGTACTCGAATATAGGCCTCAATTGTCTAGCTTTGCATACGTCCTACTTTTGTAGCAAACTGTCCTACTTTATTCTTAAATGGGGAGACTTTTATGGTCCATTTGTGGAACAACATTTTTGAGCCGAAAGGATATAACTAAAAGTGCATGGAAACATGTACTTCTATAGAATATAATTTTATTAATCTATAATAAAATTACGTTTTTTTCCTTGGAATAAAATGTTGAAATGGCACAATAAACCAAATTGCGAAGGACATGCGCGCTAGGGCAATGCTCTAAGGCTTTGAGGCTCACTCGCTCGAGTTGCAGCAGCCATGGCTGCACCTGGGGGAGGGGATCCCCCTCCCTCCTCGTCGTTATCGATGGTAGAAGCATTTCGAAGGCTCATCAGTCCCTCCGGGGAAAAACCTTCGACCCTTGCTATTCCGAAATTCATAAAAAAACTTGACGCAATACCTGAAATCGCCCTACCTGAAGAGAAGGCCATCAAAACAGCCCTGGCCTTGGAAGATCGAGGGTTGGTTGGCCAGTTTATGGGTTTATGGCCATCAACAAGAACAACAGACGACTGGATTCAACGGAACTGGAGGCCTCTTCTGAAACAAAGCGTGACTTGCTACCCAGTGGGAAGGGGTTTTCACATCTTCGAATTCATCTCCAAAGAAGACCGCGATCTAATCTTCAGAAGTGGCCCTTATTTCATGGGCTCTCAAGGTTTATACCTCAATCGATGGACTCCTGACTTCGACCCAAATGTGGACGTTCCAAAAGAGGTTCCTGTCTGAATTCGCCTCCCAAACCTTCCAATCCACTGTTGGAATACTGATGCGCTCGAAAAGATTGGAAACGGCCTGGGTAGATACATCGACAAAGCAGATCCAAAGGGGCAATACACCTGTGCCAGGGTCTGTGTTGAGGTCGATCTTGAAGCAGGACTTCCAGAAGCAATCAAACTATCCATTGGCCCCTGGCAACACTATCAAAAACTGGACTATGAACAGCTGCCTTTCAAATGCAGGCACTGTCATGAGCACGGTCATTTCCAAAGGAACTGCCCCAAAGCCCAGCCTCAGGAGGAGACCGAAGGCTGGCAAAAAGTCAAGAAAGACAAATCGGCATCCAAAAATCAAGAAAAAAGAACGGCAAATACTGTGCAAATACCTGATCCAAAAGATTCTACCAAAGGTAAAGAACCAGCAGTGGGGAAATCAATAGCAGATCCAAACAAGAACTCCACATCGAATAAGGCAAGCACTCATCAAGACCCAGTAAAAGAAGTAGTTGTCCTGGAAAATAATACAGAGCATGCTTCCGGAGAAGCCCTAGAGCCTGAAGAAATACCCCAAGGAGCTAATGAGGAAAAATCGCCTCAAGCCCAAGAAAAAACACAGCCAACAGAATCTCCTAGAGGCCGATCCAATCCTGAGGCGGATCCCGCAAACTCAAAAGATCTGGATTATGAACCCACCAATATGGACTCTGATCCGAGAGGGTTCACTGATGAAGACGCCTCGGAAACTAGCAGCTCACAAGCAACTCCAATTCAGTCTTCTGGAGGCCGCAAGTCAAAGAAAAAGCATAGAGAAGAGAAAACTCGCCGAGACATAAACAAAGGTACACAGAAAACCATCAATTTGATGATAAACACCAGATCAAAGCATGGCTTGGCTCCCAAAGGGGCCACCACCCCAAAGAAAGTTTAAATGCGATACGTATCCTGGAACTGCAGAGATCTAGGCTCCAAAGCCAAAGAACAAGCCATGAAAGATATCATAAGAATTAACAAGCCTGACATCCTGTTTGTTCAAGAGACGAAATTGGAGGATTCAACCCTCTACCGAGCTGGAAATACGTTCTGGAATAAAGGACCTGGGAAAGCAATCAGCTCAAGAGGAGCCTCGGGAGGAATAGCTACCTTCTGGGATGCTTCCAAATTTGATCTACTCGCCGATTACTGCAGCATGCACTGGATCTATACCAACCTCTGCCATAAAGACTCTGGACTACAAGTAAGTCTTTTCAACTTATACGTTCCAAATCTCCTCTCTGAAAAAACTCACTGTTGGGATTCATTGGACTCCTTCCTTATCATGCACAATCCTAGAAACATCATTCTAGCAGGGGACCTCAATGTTACGCTTTCAGCTGATGAAAAGAAAGGTGGCTCCCCAATAAGAGACCAATCCAGAGAATGGCTGGAGGACATTATCCTGGGATGGAACCTCATTGACATTAAGCCCTCTATTGGAAATTTCACCTGGACAAACAAAAGACTGGGCCCTGGTCACATAGCGGCTCGCTTAGACAGATTTCTTGTCCATTCAGATTTCCTCACCACAGGTTTGCTGGCCTCTTCCAAAATCCTCCCTAACTGTATCTCGGATCATAAACCCATCCTTCTGGAGCTTTCTTCTGAACCAAACTTGGGCCCAATTCCCTTCCGATTCAGCCCTCTCTGGATCCTCCAAGAGGACTTTCTCCAAGTAGTTTCTGACTCCTGGTCGATCCCTTGCCCTGGATCCCCCACCTACTCCTGGGAACAGAAAATTAAAAGGCTGAAAAAGGACCTAAAATCCTAGGCCAAAAGCATCAATTCACCCTCTTCGTGTAGAATTGAAGCTCAAAAAGCGCTTGGAAATCACCAGCTAGCCATGGAATCTATCACTATCTCCCCTCAGATCCAAGCAGCTGAAACAAACCTCCAAAAACGCTTCTACCAAGCCAGCAGAGTAGAAGAGGAATACTGGCGCCAAAAATCTAGGAGCATGTGGCTAGAAAGTGGTGACAAAAATACCTCTTATTTCCATAAGCAAGCGGAGGCCCGGAAAAATTACAAGGCTGTCACGGAGATTAACTATCAAGGTTCATTGGTAAAAAAATTTGATGATATCAAAAAGGCTGCTTTCAACACCTTCAAGGACCTTTACACTGCTCCGGATGAAGACCCCCTTAACCCCCTTGACCATCCCTTTGATCTTATCCCCAACCTCGTCCAAGATGCAGATAACCTCTTCCTAACAGCCCCTATTTCAATGAAGGAGCTCAAAATAGCCCTGTTCCGAATGAAATCTGATAGTGCTCCGGGGCCGGATGGCTTCACAGCAAGATTCTATACCCCCTGCTGGGACACGATAAAGCTAGACCTTCTCAAAATGGTAAGACATACTCAAATCACCAACAAGCTGGGTGGGAGCACAAACTCAGCTTTCCTAACTCTGATCCCAAAAGAAAAAGGGGCCATCAATTTCTCCAGATTCAGGCCCATCTCTCTTTGCAATCTGAGCTACAAAATTATAACCAAAATAATTACAAACAGGCTCAAAAAATTACTGCCCCGAATAATCCCGGAAAACCAAGGGGGTTTCATCAAAGGCCGCAAGATTCAGGATAACATTATGCTGGTCCATGAAGCCATTCATTCCAGCTGCCAAAGCAAAGAAGAGGGGATGGTGATAAAACTTGACCTGGCCAATGCATTTGACAGGGTAAGACATGATTTTCTGTTCCTAGTCATGAAGAAACTTGGCTTTTCTGCATCCTTTGTAAACTGGGTCCAAGGCTGCATAAATTCGCCCTAGATTGCCCCTCTCATCAATGGTCGTTCCACTGATTTCTTCCAAGCCTCCCGAGGATTGAGACAAGGTTGTCCCCTCTCCCCACTGCTATATGCTATTCAAGCTTCTGTCCTCAGTTTCCAACTGATTGAAGCCCAGCAAAGGAATGTTCTTCCAGGTCTCCAAATGGCAGCAAATGTAAAAAATATTAACCATGCGCAATTTGCGGATGATACTTTGTTAATGGGAGGAGCCAGCACCCAAGCAGCCAGACAATTCAATCAAGAGCTGGCCATTTACAAACAAGTCTCAGGCAGCAAGATTAATTTCCAAAAAAGCAAGATCTATGGTTGGAATTGCACTGTTAGAGATTTGGGCGCGATAGCCAGAATTTTAGGAATGGAAGCGGTCCATGATTGGGATTCCATCACATATCTCGGTGTGCCAATCTCCAAAGGAACTCCGAAAGCTAATCAATGGAACCCCATCCTAGATAAATTCAAAAGTCGAATCCAAAACTGGGGATCCAACTGGCTAAACCAGGCAGGGAAGACCGTGCTACTTAAATCGGTTTTGATAAGTATCCCGATCTATCAAAACTCCATCCTCTCTGCTCCCAGTTCCATCATCGGGAAAATGGAAGGACTAATAAGAAAATTTCTCTGGGAAGGAGGTAAAGGAAATCTTCACAGAATCCATCTGGTAAGCTGGGACAAAATCCAAAAGCCCTACAAGGAAGGAGGCCCACAAATCAGAAGCCTAGCCAGACAGAACTTGGCCATGGGAGCGAAAATTCTATGGAGTCTAGTCTCAGGCCATGAAAGCTGGAGCAAAAAAGTCATAAGGAAAAAGTACTTCCCAGGGTCAAGATTAAGATGTCTAGACAAGCCAATCCAACGCAAGAAAGGCTCCCCAATATTCAGTCTCTGTATTAAGGCAAAAGAGCACTTTACAAATCTCCTTTATTGGATCCCAGGGAATGGGAAAAAAATAAAACTCTGGGAGGACTCCATTTTGGGAGATCAACCTCTAGGACAGATCTCAGAAATTGGGAATTTAAAATGCTGGTTGCAGCTCATAAACAAAGAAACTCTCTGGGATATATCCAGCTGGGAGGAAGAAGGGGATCAATCCTGGAAAGATTGGAACCTTGGCAATGTCCCCCTGGAACTAAAAGATGAAGCTGATCTTTTAATTCAACTACTACAAGGTAAAGCACCTTTGACGGAGGCCTCCAAAGACATAAGAGGCTGGGGTCAGCTCTCAGGTTGCTATTCCGTCGCAGAGGGGTACAGATCTCTTCAACCCATGTATTATGCAGCTCCTAACCCGGCAAAATGGAACTTCATCTGGACCTTCTCCTTTATCCCCAAAATTGACCACTTTTGTTGGACTGCAGCTCACAACAGCATCCTCACAGGTGAAATTCTCAAAAGAAGAGGAATGGAAGGCCCTTCAAGGTGCCCCTTGTGCCGTTCAGAAGAAGAAACCATGAATCATCTGCTCCTAACCTGCCCCTATGCCGTGGAAGTCTGGAATCTGGTGCTAAATCTAAGCAATGTTATTATAAACATCTCGGGAAGCTTAACCGACCTGTTCTCCAACTAGATTAGAAACTCTCCTTTTGATCTTCATAAGAAAAACCTCCTCAAGACAATCTGGATGTGGATTCCCAAAGTAATATGCTGGAAAATCTGGCTTGAGCGTAACAGACGCATCTTCAGAGATGAGGTAAGTCCCAGTTCCAAGGTGGTAGCCAAATGCAAACTTTAATAGGTGAAGTTGTTGATTCCATAAGATCTCTATCGAACTCCAGAACTCTAAACCCCCTCGAATCAAGCTGGTTGACAAATTTCTCTCTCAAAGACAACCCCCTGGCCAAGGCAATCACAACCCATGAGAGATGGGAGGTCCGTCTGGATGAACATGAATTCCTAAAATGGAGAGCTTCGCTAAATGAATGCAGCCTCTTCTTCGATGGGGCCTCCAAAGGAAACCCAGGACAAGCTAGAGCAAGGGGGATCCTTCTCAATGCAGAGAATGTAATCCTTTCATCTTACGCCTGGGGTTTAGGTCTGGAATCAAACAACAAGGCTGAAGCTTTAGCTCTCTGGCAAGGTCTAAAGCAGGCCCAAACTAACAACATTTCTGAGATCACGGTTTTCGGAGATTCAAAGATCATCATCGAAGCGTTGGTCCTTAAAAAGCTCTCTCTCCATCTCAACATCTCAAGGATTCTTCACAAAATCAACATGATCGCCTCTAATTTCCGGAAAATCCGTTTCTTTCATGTACTACAGGACCTCAATGGTCAAGCTGACGCTGAAGCAAACAGAGCCGTTCTCCTGGGCAGGAGCATCATTTCTGTAGATGACAGACAATCGATCTGCAATATTCCATAAGTCCGGCAGGCTATCTAAGTGGAATATCTTCTAGTCAACAGTGAGATACTTGGGTCAGAAATTCTCTATTGTCAAGCACGCTCTCCTCGCGCATCAGATTCCCCCGGACCTTCTCATAGTCATTAGTGACTTCTTGGGACATTGCTCTACCACATTCTGTAGCAAGAGGAAGCTCAGAAGAGATCCTAATTAGCATCGGTGGGATCTTCTTCTGGCAAACAAGCAAGTGGAGGAGCAATTTGAAGAATTACAGCAAGTCCTCGACCTTCTCATGGCCAAGTCGCAGAAACAAGGAGACCTGCTGCGATCAAAAGCTGCAGAAGATCTCGTCCAGTAGAAAATTCTCAATGCATAGCTCCGGAAATTCTAAGAGAAGATCAAAGTCTCCAGAGGTGGAATGGAATACGTCTAGGAGGTGGCCTAAATACTGTTCAAAGACAAAACAAACACTTAAGAAGATATTGGGAACAAAATCGCCAAGCTAGAAGCGTCTGTCAAAATCATGGAGAACTCCAACATCAATTATTCCCATCCCCTCGTCCATCTGCGTCCCATCTCGTTGTCAGAGGATTTGCTGTCTTCTTTGGAAAACTCTCTGCCACCGTGTTAGTCTTTGTTTGCGTTCCATCACTGGTTCCTACGAGCTTACCAAGTCCAAGAATTTTGACTCCCCAGACGAAGCTCTCTATGTAATGAAGCACCAGGTGGCTAATTCACCGAACACTAATTAATCTTCCCTCTGTTATGGTCTAAAAAAAAATGTTGAAAAGGCACAATGGGTTATATAAAAATCCCACGTATTGTAAACGTAATTTATCAATTTAGAATTAATATATTATTATTTATCATGTATGGATTTTTATACACTATTCCAAGTATTTTGGTAAATTGTGTGTGAGCAAACATTTGTTTGAATCGTTTGGTATTGAAGCATTAATTCCAACTTGTGGCCAACATTATCAAAGCTTCTTTGAATTTAGGTGTTTGATCTCAAATTGGATGTTAGCCATTAAATTCAGAGTTTCTTTGAGAAAAGGTCTTTAACCATATCAAACATTCAATCTTCCCAATAAATAAAAAGGAAAAATAAAAAGGAAAACTAAAGAAGTTCAAAAAATAATCAATAAAAAGGAAAAATAAGGAAGTTCAAAGATTAAAAAAGAGGAAAGAAGATTCATTAAAAGGAAAAAAGAAGTAAAAAATAAAAGAATGATATTTACCCAAAAAAGTTGAAAATAGAAAGGTAGAAAAATAAAGAAAAAAAAAGAAAAAAAAAATAATATATATATATATATATATATGGATGGTTTTATGAAACCACACAAGGGTTTATTTAGTATATTAAAATTATAAATGAGTCTTATAAAGTATATACTAGAAAAAGATAAAGTGATTTAAGAAGTGTTATGAAAGTTACAAAATGAATTAAGTTATTAAAAAGAGTTTATAAAAAAAGTGATTAGATTAAAAGTCAATTAAAGAGTGTTGAAGTTAAAACAGTTATTTAAGAGAGGTTTTTTTATTAATTGAAGGAAAAATATATATATTGAAAGTGGAAAGCATTGAAGATTTATAATAATAAATTTATTATTTTTATAATATTAATAATATTATTATAGTAATTTTTTTAAATAAACATTAAAAAAAGAGTCAAAATGGAAGAGACAAATTATACTCGAGAAGAAATATTTATTGATGTTCCATCAAAAATACCAATGGTGATGGTAGAAGTTAAGTTCAAATTTTATGAAAGTCGTGTTAACATTGTCATGTGTCTTGCTAATAAATAAAAAATTATCAATGTTGATCTAGCTAATCAACTACCAATTCCAAAAGTAGACATAGCAAAGAACGAAGAGCAAATAAAGAAATTAGACTAACAGATCGAGAATTGTAATTTTACTTCGGGCTTCACTGTTACAGCTATAGACGACGATATTACTAACATAATGCTAGGTTTCAATTGGTTGGAAACATTAGATACACTCACATTTAATGCAAGAAAGAAAGTCATGACCTTCCATGAGAAGAAGAAAATAATTGTACATGACTCATCAGTGAGTCCCCACATCATAAAATGCAGACAAAGAAGAATCACCTTATGGAAGCTATGAAGATCTAGAAGAAGTGAAACATTTCAAGAAACTCCTCGTGGACAAGGACAAGGAAATCATGCAAATCCAAAAAAAATTAAGATGTCAAGAGACTGAGGTATACCAATGTCAACAATAGATAAAAGAGCTTCATCAGTAAAATGGCGACATTAAATTCACTCATAAGTTAGAAATCACAAGGATCAATAAAGTGTTATCAAGCAAAACTGAAGAAATATACATAAGTTAGAGCACTATAATGAAGATATCGAAGAAAAAATTCTAGAGAAGCAAGAAGAAAATCACCACCTTCAAAATCATTATGAATATCTTAAAGAACAACTTAAGAAGTCCAAAAATGAAGAAAAATCGCAAGAAGAAATGATTAAGAAGATTCAGAATAATAACAAGCTATTAGAAAAAAAATTAGAAGAAATACAAAACGAGACATCAAAAATACAATTTGTAGAAAAAAACACCATTACAGATCCAATTCAAATCACCGCTCAAGGTGTGCACCCAATTGACGAAAAGCATATGTGAAATTTAAAACAAGAAAACACTACAAATGTTATCAAGAGAAATAATGTCATAAGAATTCTCTAACCACATCCAAATCACAAAAGGGGATGTCCTAAGAATAGTGAACAATTAATGAAAGATATTGATACCAGTGCACTCAAATCCCATGACGTCAATTCACTATGGAAGCGCAACATTCAGCATCGAATTGATTTAGGATGGATTGATCCTTCTGCCTATCGAAAGTTTTGTTCAGCACTCAATAGGTCAATATTGTCATGAGTCATCAACTACAACCAAAATTTCAATGATGCGATGACATTACAAAGCATATACATATAGACTTTTTCAAAATTCTTTGATGACAAAGCCTTTCTAAAGAGGAAGGCAATGTTATGAACATAAAATAAACATTAATATAAATAAATGATAAATAATAATATATAACTAATTAATTAAATCAAAAAAAGTGTCCTTTATGTTGAAAAGGCATGATGGGTTATATAAAAATCCCACATTTTGTAAAAGTAATTCATAATTCATATTCAATATATTATTATTTCTCCGGTATGGATTTTTATACATATTCCAAGTATTTTGGTAACCTATGTGTGAGCGAACATTTGTTGGGCTCATAAACAAGCCAACTGCTTTATAAGAATGATAGTCCAGGTGATTTAGATACCAAATAAAAACTCAAAAGCACTAGGGAACTTCACAAGAAGATGATCAATGTGTCATAAACAAGAGCAACATCATCTCCTGCTACATCACATAGCTACGAGCATGAAAATCAATCAGTCAATCATCAACACTAGGCCATCCATACATCCATTAAACCTGTAACCCCCAGTTGAATGTGTAATGAAAATTACATGTGCACACCCTCGACAAAATAAGGGGTAACACTTTAAAATTTCACAGCATTTGTGTGCAATTTGTGGAATTATTGGCCATACAAGTTTATCCTCTAAAACAGTACTGAAGAAGGGTCAAGCCCAATAGGCTATTTTCAATTGCATATAAATTTTGATTGGAAAATCAAAACCAGGTGATTCGAAAACTATTTTGAAAGAGGACAACATGTACATTAAATAAAGAAGTTGAAACATTTTGAGAAATGGTTACAATGAAATTTTGATTTTGTCGTTTGAGATCGTGAAAACACTACCTAATTCTGTCGATAATTCTAACTAGCAATTGAGTCTTAATAATGTTTAGCTCAGCCTCTGCATTCAAAATGACATGGGATTTGAGGTATTATAAAGAAGACATCGAAAACAATATGCTCAAAAAGTTCAACTTCAAATTTACGTCAAATGAAAGGTTACATTAATCACAAGTTGACTTTATAATCCAATTCAAGGTCATTGCTTGTTTCACCACCTTGATGGTGAGGCTTTTGAATGGTGGCATAGTATCTATTTAAAAAAAAACAGACACAAATCAAAATTCGCTTGGGAAGAATTTGAAGTAATATCAAATAGAAGTTGAAAAAAAAATGAGGAACTCCCTAAAGATTTTAAAAACAAAAAACTAGTTAAGAAAATGAATTCCTTCCATGTAGAGCACAATGAAATTATGAAGAAAATCAAGTATAAACTGGAAAAAAAATGAAAGAATAATTCAAGAGATAACTTCTAAGAAAATCTAATAAGATATCCATGTTGCAGAACCTTTTTCAAACCCTTGTTAAAGAAGTGGAGAGAAATTAGAATTTCTAGGTAATTAAACATGTCAACCCCAAAAACAGAAATCAGACCAAAAACAAAACTAATCTACCAAAAGATATATAAATCATTCATGTACTTCAATATAAATCCAAACCATTAAGTCATTATCCTCTACATTCTCTGCAGGCAATGCCCAACATCTTGACTCGATGCCTTGAAGGTCCAACACCAATATCTATATCCAATGGCAGTGGAAGGAACTACATCTCATCTGAGATAAGTCCATCCATGATAAAAGGGGGGCATCACTAAAGAGATCAAAATTTGATTTTAGGGTAGTTGTAGTGTTTTTCTTTTTCTCTTTTTTTGTGTGGCTTCTTTGGGTGAAGGAGATGCAATAATACACAACTTGTCAAACCAGTTGGTTTTGACTAGTTTTATCTTGAATTGGTTGGTTCAGAACAAAACCAGACAATTCCAATTTGGGAGGCCAATTTCGACCACAAACCTCGTAAAACCAATTTGACCGGCCAATTCTACTACTGTTGGAACACTGAGAGGGGGGGTGAATCAATATTCGCCGATTATAATTTTTTTAATCAAGAGCAAGTTGTTAATCACCAATCATAGCAGCATATCATCAACAATCATAAAAAGTAACAAGATGCACAGTACACAAGATTTTTACGTGGAAACCCAAGTCCTGGGGGTAAAACCACGGAAGCCTTTTAATAATAGTTGTCCAGAAATAACTGGATGAAAAGAACAACTGTCTTATTATATAGACTTCAATTGTTTTTCCAGCTTCAACTGAAAGGAGGCTACGACCCCCTGTTTTACAGGCTGCAACCTAAAGGAAGCTACCACTCCCTAGTTTTCCGGCTTCTACCAGAAGGAGGCTACGACCTCCTTTCCTTGCCCCTTCCTGCCACCCAGATAAGTAGAATATTGCCGAACCTGTGGACCTGTCAAATACCAAAACCTGTACTCTCTGCTGATATGCCGAACCTGTGGACCTGTCAAATACCAAAACCTGTACTCTCTGCTGATATGCCGAACCTGTGGACCTGTCAAATACCAAAACCTGTACTCTCTGCTAATATGCCGAACCTGTGGACCTGTCAAATATCAAACCCTGAATCTGCTAGTGCACACCGTTCACTGCCATTCACAATTACTGAAATATTTCTGCTTTACTAGTGTTGAATATCATCATAGGTTATACGTCAAAGTCGTAGGGTATGTACTATCATCATCATCAAATACCCACAGCATGTAATGTGCATGTAAAAATACTCATTATGGTGCATAGAAGAATGTCATATAGCATGCATCATGTCATCATTATCAAAGCATGTGACATCAAATCAAAGTGCATAGCAGACTGTGCATAACATGAAGGAGTATCATCAAAAGCAAACTACCACATTCACTGTTGTTTGCACATGCTGCTCACACACAGTTTACTCATTCCTGTATAAATTCACTTCTCACACACAGTTCACTCATTCCTGTATAAATTCACTTGTACATAACCATAATGTTGTTCACACCATTGACTGATAAACTTATACTCTACTGCATAGCCATACTTTTCATATATACTATTCTACATTTACTGTATATCACAAGTTATTATTGTGCATCACTATTTCACCAAATGTAACTGTGCATGCATACCTTGTTTTGCTGTAGATGACCCAAGACTTGTTCATTCATGAGCTGTCCATGTCATTTGTCATTGCTGTGTATTTTCTGAGTGGCTGCCACAATACACAGTCCATCCTTCTTCAATTTGTCTGCTGCTGTAGAATTCCCTTAGTCCATCTTCTCTCGCAATATGTTAAGGCATTCTTCTGCATAAAACTTTTCTGCTATAGAATTGTCAAGATCTCTATCAGCACATACTCTGTCTGAAACAACTTGAGTTTGCTCTTCTTAAACTGCTGTCAAGAACCCACTAAAATTAGTCTGCTGCTGCTGAAAATCTCAGCTAATATTTCTGAGTCATACTGTTGTAATATCCTCCCAAAAAAATAACTCTGTCCCTTCAACCAGCGATCATCAATATAAAGTTCTGCTGGCAATTAAGATCTTCCTGGAGCCGAAATGAGAAGAATAAAGATGCAATCTCAGTGTAATCAGATTCAAACAAGGTGTTCCTATGAGCTGCTATCATGAATCTTCAGTCCATAAAAAAAACTCAGTCCCACTCCGTATGTGCAGTTCCTCGGCGTATTTGCAAACCCCCGGCAACAAAAACTCCAGCCAGCGAATTTCCAAAACTCTGAGATGGCCGTGAATTTCCAGAAATCTGTGTAGCCCGTGAATATGGAAGAATTTAAGCTCTGCTGGAAATTGCCAAGTCCGGTACAGCACGAAGCAAGAAACCGTCGAGCCAAGCCAGTTGGTTAAGCCAAATTATCACCCAAATTGCCTGAGGAAATCCAAAAGACGATAAGACGGAAGTTGAACCATCAGCAGCACAAATCTTGAATGTGATGTTTAAGCCGCGAGGTTCGTATAAATCTTGCTCGATCTGAAAATCCTCTCTTCTGACGTAATGGATTGCCCTCAAATCAGATGCTGAGAGACTTCGGAGTCACAATTGCCACCTTAGATCACTTCAAGTACCCTAAAATTGTGCACAGCTCGTTTTCCAGACATGATAATCGCAGGGCTTGTGTTAAGCGAACTTCTCTCAACATACAGGGATGCAAATGGACGGAGAAAGCAGCTTCCGTCAGCTAGACATTAACTGTGGTGCCTTGGACAGTAGTGACAATGATCGCTGAAATTTTCGGCAGTCGGGTGGGGCGTACGAGACTCAAAAGAGGTTGCTGCTGTATTTCCACGGCAAACAAAAAATGATACCTGTATTTTCATCATAAGTCGAGAGCTTATCTCTTAACAAAGAAAGGTATAGCTATATTTATATGGAGAATTAAAATGATCGGTTTCCTTAAATTAGTGAATAAATTTGTCTAATTTTATTTTAGAATGAACATTTTCCTCATTTTAGTGAATTTAATATTGAAAAAGATATTTTTAAACATTTAAAAATTTTATTATTATTTGTTAAACTATTTAAATAATTATTTTATTTATTAAAACTTTTTTTTAAAATTTGATTTTGGACTTTTCAATGTTTTATTGAATTAGTATATAAAATTTTTATCTAATCAACTCTTTTAAAATGTTTTATTTATTAAAAACCCCTTTTTAATATTTGATTCATTAACACAACTTTTTAATTAAAAAATTTATTTATTAACTTTAATATTTTGATTAAACCAACTTGACCACTCTCCAGGGAGTTCAGGGCTTTTGACATTGTCCCAAGGCCTCCAAGGGCTTCAGACTTGGGCTTGGGCAAAGTCAAAAGGTCTCCTCTTGACACAGACAACTACAAACCAAACAATTACCCTTAGGGGCTCCACAAGGGGCACCAAGACTCAACTGTTGGCATCAATGACCAGGCACTGTTGGCATCAATGACAACTTAATCAACAACTACTTCCAGTATAAAACTGATAACATTGCATAGAAATGAAGATAAAAAATGAAGAAACCATTAGGAGTTGAAAGAATGATTTGAAAGAAGGTTAAAGCATCCCTAAATACAAATGAAGTTGAATAAAAAACAAAAGAAAGGATTGAAGTGGAACGGTAGAGATTGAAATAAAGTGTTGCACTCAAGCATAAGAAAGGAAAGAAAATGAAGATAGAACGAGGCTATGGGAAAATGCTAGAAGACTTGGATCTTTAGCCTGAGAATAATACATTTGAAATATAAAAATTAAAAAAGATATTGCAAGATACTCTCTACAAAGTTTAAAAAAAAAGGCAAGGTAAAATCAATATATAAAGAAGGAACAAAATTGAACAAGCCATTTGAAGGAAGAATCAAAGGCATTAGGGCAAATATTGCTACTCACATTTTTAAGAAAGCAACTGACAAAACCAAAAACATTCTAAAATTGAAAGAGGAACAATTATGTAACAAGATGCTGTTAAAGACCAACAACTAAAACAAAATCACAAAGGAATGAAAAACATGGAGTCAAAAAAGAAATAGTTATGCAACAATACAGTATTAAAGTCAACACTAATAAGGGTCTAAGTATGGATGGATTTATTTATAATCAAGCATGGCAACAAGTGAGCACAAATATGAGGAAATCTTAATACTTGATAATACTTGATATACTCTAATGCTTTAAGGACAAAGCTCTTAGGGAGGGAGGAAATGTTATGCCCTTGGCACAATGCATAGCATAACATAAAATATGAAAATTTTATCAAGCTCAATGGGTCCTTAGGGTTAAATTAAACATATAAAAAATCAACATTAGTGGTTTTCCAAAATCACTTTCTGTGATCAACCATTTGCTAG
Source organism: Pseudotsuga menziesii (assembly GCA_001517045.1). NCBI lineage: Eukaryota > Viridiplantae > Streptophyta > Pinopsida > Pinales > Pinaceae > Pseudotsuga > Pseudotsuga menziesii. The sequence continues at coordinate 198,060 of LPNX010109736.1, read as the reverse complement.
GATCCAAAATGCCTATCTTAAGCTTTGTTATAATACCTTGAATAAGGGCCACATCAACCATTAGTTCAATTTTTTGTCAAATGATATTATAAATAGATGGTGTTTCCCTGGTGTAGTTTAGATTATTATGGATGGAGATCAAGGTTGTACAAGTGTAGAAAAGCCTAGTTAGTGCACTTTCCCTTGTGTAGTCAAACTTGACGAGAGAAAAGTGGTTACAAAACTTCACTGCTAATAATATACCTCAAAGAAAGCATCCCACATGCAAAGGAATCTTTCCCAAGAAATGCACCCTACATGAAAACACTCATAGGATTTTGAAGAAAGATTATTTTATCTTCAACATGTTCTTGGTCTTTAAAGTAATGTGCCACCTGTTCAAAAACCATGCAATCATCCTCCCTCTGAGAGAAATTACATGCTTTACACCAAAAATGCCAAAGAGATTGGCAACTTTCAATGATTTTATCCATCTCATCACCAAGTCTTCAGAAGGGATCCATGACTATATGAATTCCTTCACTGAGCCTAGATTGTCTCTCCTATCCAACGTTCCATTAGAAAATACTAGTACAAATTAAAATTGAATCATAATTGGATTATAAACTAAGAAAACTCAATACGAAACATTCTTACTAGGAAGGAGAATACTAGATGTCCACGACATTCAATCCCTCAGTGGAGTCACCAAGTGAGAAGATAGTCTTCAATACACTCTACCCACCAACTTGCATATAGATTGATCCACTTGTTATGGGACACAAATTCTCTCCCGGATAACGGTGCCAAAAACATTGCCACTTTAGAATTCACCCTTGGGAAAAAGTCCCAAGGGGGTGTGACAACATCGAGGTAGGCATGCCTCTATCACTAACTCGCCCCCTCCCACTTTGGAGTGAGCGCATGCTAATGCCAAGCACATATACCTAGGGTTGTATCATTAAATGAAATCTAGAAATCTGCAATAATCGCCTTCAAATCAGCAAAGAAAGTTGCAGATCTGCAATAAAAATTGCAGGTCAGCACTCTGATTATTGAAATCAGTGAACAAGTCTTCAAAATATGCACTTGGATTTCATAAAACAAGCTTGAAAGCACGTTGTTTGAACAGTGCCAATTACAGTAGGAATGGAAGAAGATGGAAAAGAAAATCAGCAAGGGAATTAAGATATTGGATCTTGTTGATTAGAAAATTAAGCAAAAGACAGCCATCGATTTGAAAGAATACTCATTAATTAAACAACTTCAATATATCACAGCAAGATGACTTCCTCATTAATCAAAGTTGTCACAGACATGGTTTGAATAATTTAGATCACAAGCCTGTACATCTCATCCTAAGGACTCTCTTCCCCACACAATACAGGGAAGTGAAGTAATCTCTATAGCACTGTGCAAAAATTGACCTTATGGGAGAAGCTTAATTATAACCTAAAGACTCAGAAACTAAACGGAGAAGAAGACATGAGTTATTTGTTGAAAATTGAAAGACTCGATACACCAATGCTTGGTCTTCCACTGCTCCTGTATTTATGGATGTAATTGTCTTCTAAGTCTGGAGGTCTTGCACCAAATGAAGCATGCTTTTCACCATATATAGCTCTTGTTTTTCTTCAAAAGTTAACTTACTAATCCTGACTTGATGAAGGTTCAGGAAACTTCTGAAAAGGCAGTGCTACTTGTCTTTGAAACAAAAAAAGATCATGATTTCAGCACCAGAATCCCAAAAATTATTCAGCGTAATAATTATTTGAGGTAAACCCTTAATGAACAAGATAAACAGGACTTACAATGATATTTGCACAGGTATTAATAGTAGGGAGCTGAGAATCCCAGAATCTCATTACAAAGATATGCAATGAAAATCTCTTTGAAGAGCAAGCATGGACAGACTTGACTCACTTTAAATACAATTTTATGATTTTTCAAACCTCAAACTACATCTTTTTACCCCTTTTCTTCTCTGATTACACATGTCACATGGACACTTGTTCACTCAAAACATGCATATGAGAACTTAGACACATTGAAACTTTCCACAAAGCATGCCCAACTAATGATCGATTGTACCATGTCAACAGGATTTGAATTTTATTGACTCAGCCCTCACCTTTTTTGTCCAAGGAAAAAATCCATACCATATTTTATTTGAAGAACAAACAGGTAACGACACATTTTGTAATAGTCTTGAGTGTTGACTGATTGAAGCATCCAGAAACCTATGCTTCCTAGGAAATTTATAAAAGTGTCTAATAACAGCCTGAGCATTTACTCATTAGCATCATGGCACCCTACCTCAACACATTATTTAAAAGCTATACAAACAGATAAGAATATATGAACTTCCCAACCTACAAGATATAAAAAAGACACAAAATAGGAGACCTCGTCTCCTTGAGTTTCACTCATCGCCAACAGTGTTGCCAGTGAAGCAACCACCCATTTTGCTAGGTCATCATCCATAGAGTTGTTCTCCCTGTAAAGATGTGCGAAGGAAAATTTTGTGAAAAAGGCATTTATCTCAGTTACACTAAATAGCATCCTTTATGAGGAGATTTTAATTTTTGTAGCCCCTATTTATCCATTCCACCACTAGTTTGAAGTCCTCGAAAGCCTGGACCTCTTCCACATTCCTCCAATTTGCCAGTGCCAGCAAGATGAATGGCACCTCTGAGTTCTACCCAGCTGTTGTTACCATTACCGACTGTCCACAAAGAAAGTATATCCAGTGGGACTCAAAAAAGTAAAGGCATCTCCTTGCTGCACAAAAATCCAGGTTGCCCTTTCAGGCCCAATCAAAAAACCCCACGGTTTGCTGTTGTCATTGGTGGCTTCTGTAATCTGTATGTTTCTTCTTGATCTTAGCCTTTGGGAGTCCATCATAACTATATTTGATTATATGTAGCAACTGTGTTGGGGGCAGGGTGATATCTTGAAAGACTGCTTTGTTCCTGCTAATCCATATTAACCAAAGAACAACGGCAAGTGTTGAATGTTCCCTCACCTCCCTATCGTCAACCCATGTGTTCAATGCATCCTCGACATTTTCCCAATTTAATTCCTTTTACCCCCTGATATAGATATCACAGCATCCTAGACTACTTTGTAAAAGTGGAAATCAAGGAATGGATGAGCTACACTTTCCCCATTTTCTTTGCACAAAAGACATACTACGACCCATCGAGAATCTTCTCTACAGCTTATCCCATGCCAAAATTTTATTAATTAAGGCAAGCCAAAAGAGATCCTTGTTTCAAGTGGGGATTTTAATTTCCATTACCTATCCACCATCAGTTTTACTCCTCTTCATCTATTTGTAGATAAGCCACATAGTATCCCAATTTAGCATTGTAGCACCCACCAGAGTAATTAGTTGTCTATGACTATAGAGTCTATACTAGTTCATCCTCTTCATCCCTTAGATTGAAGGAAATCTTTAGCAGACACTATTCATTTATCAGCTTCTCTTCCTTCTAGTTGAAGATCTGCATCAGATTTCCAATCTGAGGTCCAAAGATTTCCTCCACCTAGGTGATAGAAATCTGCTGGGGTGGAATCTTCTAAAGTTTTCTGAAAGTTTGAACACAGGCTTCCCTCCTATCCAAGGATTAAGGCCCAATTTCACTTTTTTCCCATTTTCTATCTCCAACCCAAGAAACTTCCCAACAGAGAAAAGGAATTAACCAAGGCCTTCCAAAATATAGAGCCATTGAAATGTCTTTTAAAAATTCACAAGTCCCTAATACAAGCTTCAAATGATTATAGCTCTATGTAGTTCTTCACCATTACCTACTGCCAGTACCCCTTTGTTGAGATCAGTCTCCAAAGGTTGTTTGCTGCCTATGCATTGCCAACCGATCTAGGCTTTTAAGGTCCCATCTACCATAAGACTTGGGTTTTGTTAGCCTCATCCATTGATCAAGTCGTATGCCTTTTCCTTTCTTCCCTGCCCATAGAAATTTGAAGCACAACTATCTAATTCCATTTAATTATGATTGATATGGGGATGAGGGCAACTGAGATCTTGTATACAAGGATTGCTTCAAGAACAGGTTTGATCAATGTTAATTTGCCTCCAAGGGGTAGCCATCTATTACACCAAGTCTGGACTCTCAATATGATCTTCTAAAATTACCACTTCCACACTTTAACTCCATCATCATTTGTCTTTAAATCAAACCTGTTATCACGGATCTTGTAGTTGCCTCGATAGATGAATCCAATACTAGATGGCAAAGGGGGCAGGAAACCAAAGCCGCGAACTACGAAAACCCTAACCCCCAAAAGATGGATGGTTCTCATGTCGGTTAGGAATTCCTTCACTTTATGCCACTGAATGCCCGAGTGACAAAGGGAGAGACCCAATCTTATCCTAAAAGGACAAACCTACATCCAATCACCAAATCAAGCCCAAAAAGTGAATACGTAAGCTGAGAACTGGAAACCCTAGATTTAAGGGATAAGCCACAATTTAATGAATATTGGAGTATGGGTGTTTAAGGATTATTGAAATGTTACTCAAGTCTATCAGATCAGTGACTTAAAGAGTTCAAAACAGATCTAGGGTTGGTGTGTATGTTCAAATGATCAGACCCGAGACCCTAGGGGGGTTTAATCAGAAATATGGAAAATACCATGGACGAGGTCAATATAATAAAATTAGCCCTTC
>LPNX010109736.1:95609-193258 GCA_001517045.1 Pseudotsuga menziesii | reverse complement strand
TAATATTTAACAATAATTGCATTGCCCTATCCTACATAACCTAGCCTATGAAATGAACTTATGTTCATTACACCTTCCTAGCTCCTCACTACTCTATGTAGCTTGCCAGCCAAGGGGTTGAAAACAATTAGCATGCTAGAATCTCTTCTCTTGATCTGCAAATGAAGGGCTTATAGCCCACTTGCTTCACCTACACAGATACCATGCAGAATTACTTCTAGTCTCATTTTCTAGTCTTGTACAGAGGTTAGTGTTCAGCATGGCAACAAGGGCCTTGTTCTTGGGGTAGCCTGCACACAACAACTAGATACAATACCAAAGATAACCAGGCCAATAAAAACCAAGACTTTGCATACTCTGTCACTGGGAACTCTTATCTGCAGGATTGATTCTAAGGCCTATATTCTCTGTGCACTTCAAAATGAATTCAGGCTTCTTGCACTATGTTCAGGTTTGGGTTATCCTACTTTGTTTGCGAGCTGTGAAAACCCAGGGCCAGTTCCAGGCTCCAACTTCAATACTGAAGCACACTTGTTTTCGCCATTCGGATAGCTCTGCTATGTGAACTTGGATGCAATTGCTAACTCCCATCAATGGCCATTAATTGGCTTCGAAGTGATCCCATTTGAAGCTTCATGCTTGTATCAAAACTTCAACTCAATCTCAGTGCATGGGAATCCATTTAGGAATGCATACAACAGAGGCCATTAACTAATTCATTCAACTCCATTTAATAATTAAAGAAAGATGCATACATATGACTCTTATCACAGGGTTTTAAAATACAAGGCAAATGAACCGACCTTGGATCTCACAACATCCAAGGCTAACCGAACATTTTAGGTGACAATGTACTAACTGGACCAGTCAGAGGCTAACTCGGCCGGTTGGACCGGTTAGTTACCGAACCGGACCGATTTGGTTACCAACCGGTCGGTTCAGTAACTAACCGGTCCCCGATCCCGTTTACCAACCGGTTTGACCCGGTTTGCTACCGAACCGATGAACCGGCCGGTTCCAGTTCCGATTTTTCCGGTTTTTAAAACTATGCCTTCAACACACCTACTTGAGTAAAAGGATTCGACAATAAAAATACCCATGTGAAACCAAAACAAGAACAGAGGGAAACTGGCTAGCAAACCAAGTAGGGGCGTTTTCTCCCAGACTGAAACCAGTGCCTGAAGACGGGCAGAGAAGTCCAAGCTTGACGTTTTTAAGGGAGAGGAGGTTTTTTGTTATGCCGAACAAAACCCAGATCGCCAAATTTGCCAATTCCCGGTGCAAATTGGTCCGATGATTTTTCCTACTTCTAAATGAGGGTTTTTCAGTTAAAACAATGATGGGCCATGTATGCAGAAAATAAAAGAAGGAAAAATTACCTATGAAACGTACCTGGAACTTGTAGATGACCTCAGAAGTGATGAAGAATGTCGCTTTCTTGATCAAATGAGTGTTTTCGAAGTGGATCTCATGGTAGTTGAGCTTCAGCCAATCACCCTAGCGCCCCCTTCAATCTGCCAAGTCAAAGAAAAATCAAATGAGAAGAAAGATGAATGAGATCTACATAATAAGAAAGGAACGAGGAGTAAAAATTCATAAGAAAGAAATACTCCCTGAACCGAACACCCAGGAGCTGGAACGATGGTGGGTTCCCCCATATAAACGCTCTCTCTCTCCTAGCGCGCCTCCTTCCCTGCAAATGAAATAGGTAAAAATAATATGCAAGATCTATCCCGAAGCACACTCAGTACAGAAGAGCAGCAATGCCAATCATCAAATCATCAACTCATTTACAAAATACACAAAGAGTAATCCCAAACAAATCTTTTTTATTCAAATTCTGGTGCCAAAGCTCATGAATACAATGGGGGGATTCACCTCTCTTAAATAGTTTGAGAGTGTGCCCACATTCTAACCAACTATCATCTGACGATCAAGATTAATACATCTTCAATGGTGAAGATAAAAAATACAAGGATCAATACATGGATCAAGTAACTGAGTCAACCAAGGGGGGCACACTTTGCTCAAGGACGCCTATCCTAAGCGAAAGTCACGATATAACATAAAGTGTGACATAGCAATACATGAGAGGGGGTCACTAGAGGCTTAATTTACCCTAGGCCCCTTTACAACTTTAAATCATATGATATAATAATGAAATACATCATTAGCCAACTAGAGGGGGCGCCCCTTAGGGAGCTTTCCTCACTGGTTGAGCCAAGATAAATAATACGGACATCTGCTGACTAACTGCTGGAGGACTATCCACTTTGCTGAGACACATTAACTTCCAAAATTCCAAGCCATTTCCTTGACCCAATTCGCCAAATCGTTTTTCAGTGAAACTCCTAGCTCATTTTTTGCTGGTACAACCTCTGGAAACTAACAAAATCGTCATAACTCTGTCCAGGATGAGAACTGGGGAAAACTAACTACTCTGGATGATCTGGAAACATAGAAGAATGGTATAAGTGATTAGTCATACCCCTGGAAGACTACAATGCTCTAGGAGAACCAATCATACTGCCATTTATAATCAAATTTGATCATTTGGCCAATAATTAAGTGATAATAATCACTTTTCAGGAGAACCGAGGCCAAACTCTCAAAAATGAAACCGCAATATTGGTCATGGGCATGTCTGGATCAAATATAGACTATGTTACTTTATGAGTCGCTGCCTTAGGATCCGTACTTGACTTGGTCAAACTGGGTTGACCAGGTCAAAGTACCCAAACTGAAGGTGAAACTGTATCCATATGATCCTGCAAGAATCCAGAATAAGAAATGCTCCAATGGTGTATATCAAAACCAAGCTTAAGTCAAGTTATTCATAATCATGGTGACAATAAGAAGAAGAAGAAGAAAGATATACCTACACTTCTGAGAAATCTTGGAACCTTCTGGAAGTCTGCTTGTTCATGCCATACTTACAAAGTGTAAACAGTGTGCTATTGTTGGGTGAGGATGGGGAACAAGGCTAAGGCTAAGGGGAATGACTTTTGATTGACTTTGACTCTGTGATCTCTTCGAATGATAACAAATACACACAACCACAATGACATATGCATGACAGATAAACAATAGGGAATGGTGGTGTCTCACAAGTGGATGAGCTGATCTGAAAAGAGTCCATTCAACTTTAACAATCATGTCTACGACTCACATCCAAGCTAAGAATCAAGCTTCGTGAGGATCTTTTCTAGGACCCTTGCGTTGAGTACACAAGAAACTGTAGTGAAGAGATCCTAGGGGACACTTAGAATTAGTTGTCCCTTACTCCATCTCACATCAAAACCCGCGGGCTCCGTGATGAATTAATCATTACATTCTCGATAAGATGGCCAGCAGTCTTTACATTTTGCATTTGTTTATCCACTATTTTATTTAGGCCTTTCATAATTTCATTTCATAGCTCTCTTTGAGTTGTGTCTAAACACACAGTTTGCAACTTTATTTATGGGCTTGCATTTCATAATATATAGCATATGATACATAATGCATGTAATGATGGTAGACATATTGCTTCAAGTTTTAGCTGACAACTCTTCGGGCAACTAGGGGGAATATACACAGTCAAGACCAAACATCGGGGGCAACCGACCAGAGAGATCAAGGCTTCAAAACCCAACTCGCCTAAGCTTAGGAACCAACACCAACGGGTTCTCCTGGCCCAGAAGAATCAAGGGGTCAGCAAGTTTTGTTGCACAACTCAAAGCCAAGACACATAACAACATAGGATCCATCATGCATAGAGGTCAAAGTGGGGAAAAGATCTTCAATCTCACAGGTCTCAAACAGTCTACGTCATGGGATAAAATAAATGGATGATACTGAATTGATGAGGACAAATGATATATGAGACCAACCTAAGACAAAGGTTTACTATTTGTACGAGCATGGCATTAGCAACAGTTGATATGATCCTACAAGAAAAAGTCCATGATGTATCAACATGCACTGTCCAAATCTCCTTACGAGTTGGCCACCTCTCCTCAACAATAGAGACTATAGCAATCATGGATGTATCTTCCTCCATAAGCTCAAATTGTGAGGCAGTAGGTGACAAAGCATGATCATCAAAACACTCAATGCTTCTAATGAAAGATCTCCTTGTTGCTCTTCAACATGTTATTGGTCTTTGAAGTAATGTGTTCAAAAACCATGCAACCATCCTTTCTATCGGGAACATAACACGCTCCACCTAACAAGCCAAGAGATCCAATGATTTCCTAGGAAAAGATCCAACAATTAATTAATTCCTTATCTTAGCCTATCGATGGCCTCTTCTATCTAACATTCCATGAGAAAATAATAGGAAGAATTGATTTTATTGATAATTAGATAATACACCGAGGAACTTCCATATGAAACATTCTTACCAAGAAGGAGAATACTATATGTCCAAGAAGTTTGATCTCCCAAGGGAACCACCAAAGAGACCTTTTGTGGAAACACCAAGTGAAAAGATAGTCTTCAATACACTCTGCCTACTAACTCATGTGTAACTTGATCTACTGGATACGGGACATTGAACTTTGCTCCTTGTTAACGCTCAAATTTGCACCCTTGACCGAGGTCACGAATCCTGGTGCAATTAGGGGTAAGCACAAGAGAAGCTAGCGTCCAGTGTCACCATAGCGCAGCTTCTCAACACTTTAGATCAACTCCTAAGACCAAGGGGGAGTCCCTAATATTGGTGAATGATATTTGCAATCACTCGAACAACACAAATACCATTCACAAGCAACCTGTTGGCTAAGACCAATGCCTTATGGAGTCAAAACAACGAAACATATAATAACACTAAGTGAGAGGGAGGAGTTATAACACTTCAATATGAATTTCAAGATAGATAACCTCAACAGCTTACTCACGTTGTGAAATTACAGCAATCAATAACACTTCTGAAATACATGAAAAAACAACCAAAACAATGCCAACTTACCATATAAGATGTACCTTGAGCATTAGAATAAGGGACAAACATCAAGAGGGTAGAAAAAACCACTAAATCAAATCTGGAAATGACTAACCAGATCTGGTTTAAGCCATAACCAACTCTCAAAATAGATGGTGGACCTGCTTAAACTCTTCCACTTGATGTCTAATCCCCTAGGGATCAATCCTAGGCCTTTTCCTTGCCTTTTTAGACATTCAAAGCATGCTAATTTGACTGATGTACCTGTTGTACCTTCTATACTAGATCTAAAAAATTCCCTATATAACACAAGATACAATATAATTCTCAATGCAACCATAGGAAATGAACACCCTTGATGATCCACCAAGAAACCTAATGGGACACACTTTTCCAATGGAGCACAATTCCAAAATTCACAATATTTTTGAGATATGAATTTTTTATAATTTTAAGGTTTTTCCAAATATTATATTTTTTTGTATTTTTGAAATATAAACAACAAAAATTTGATAAAAAATGAAGAAGAGAAGGGGTTAGACCTTAATCCTTAACTCTAGGGCAATAAGAAATCAAAGACTATTCAAAATTTCTCTCTTCTCAATTTGGCTATTCAAAATTTACCAATTAGGGAAAAGACTAGTAACCCTAGATAGTTCAAAGTAGCCTTAGCGTAATTAAGGAAAACAATGAATTCGAAGGCCCAACTATGGACAGCTCCTTCAAGAGGAAAGTCTCATCAAACAAGATTGGCAAGATGCAAGCAAAACCCTAACTTGCCTTGCTCAAGGTGCACAAGAGCAACGTCAAACAAGAAAATTAAAAGATCTTACCACATCCACTAAGAAAAGAGCAAGAGAGTGGTTGAGAGTCTTTTCTTGGCCTTGAATTATAACAACCATTCAATGGATCAACCTTGAGAGAAAGCAAAACCCTATAAATTTCATTATCCAACCTTCATCACAAGAAAATTATGCCAAAGAAAGACGTGTGCATGCCTTAGAAGCTCCAATAAACCAAGAAACAAATATTAAGATCATATTTGAGCCCTTGCCTTGTTACAAATGAAAGGGAGGTGCTCTTTATTTATATGGAGCAACCTAGCCTCTTTAACTTTAGAGCCTATCACATTAAAAGATAAAATATTTCAAAATTAGGATTTGTCACCCACAAGCCGAAGACTAGACCACCAAATGACATAAAATAACAATAAAATGATGCAAAAGGCTTCATCCAAGTGAGATGTTGAGCCTAAAGGAGGACGTCATGCCCCAACTAACCCCAACGATGTGCTTGTCCCTCAACGTCCTTTTTAGCAAGGAAAGGGTTTCTTCAAAGGATGATGTCATCATCATTTCGCACATGGATACTAAGAGGAGGTGTAATACATCAAAAGAGAGGAGAAGTCAACATAGATGAGGTTTGTTAAAGCACCTATGACAACCCTTACAAACGCAATCACCTCTACATAGCATAACCACAAGTGTGGCTGGGTGAAAATTATGATTTCCCAACCCGGTTTCAAGTTTGGTTTTTTTCATCATGAAGTTCAATGCCTAAACTACATCATAGCAAAATCACTTTGCATGCATAAAATTTAAAATTGCTTAAAATACATGGAAAATTTTTCAACTTGAAACAACTCATAAATTTTTATGACAACCAACTTTTAAACACTGATAAAATTATAGCAGCCACACACACATAAAAAATTAGACTCAATATTTTTGACCAATTGGTCCAGGATAAAACCCCGAAGGGAAAACCTGTTTCAGATAGAGATTTTTATTATTTTCAGGCAAACTAAGACAAAATTACAGCAATACTTATCACAATATTTCTTCTCGAAATACGTGCCAAATTTCATCCTTAGAAATTTATGTACGGCCTGTCATAGTCTGAATTTTCAACACCTCGATTTTTGTTCTAGTACGACCCACACATGTGAATGTACTTGTTGTTGCTTTCTTCCTTGAAAATTGTGCCATTGTACAGTCTACAACGTTTAACGTTTCCCTTTCACCTCGAAAATCACACCCTCTTATCTCAATTTTTGTCCCTGTTGTACAATCTGATACTATACGGCCTTCCTCGAAAATTGTGCCTAATGTACGGTCTATTGTTGTACGGTTTAGTATTGGAAAATGTGCCCTCAGATATTATTCTTGGCATGTAACTCAACTATCTCAAAATTTGCAAGGATTTTCTCTCTAGCGGAAAAAATCAACTTCTTCTTATTTCTCTTCTTTTCTCTCGTCTTCAAAACTCATGAATAACAATGAATGCAAACTCAATGCCTTTCCCTAGCTTTGATCTTGGTAACCACCTCCATAAAATCAATGGTTATTTTTGTAACATATATAGTAGTTGGGCTACTTTTATTCCTGAGCAGTCTTGAGCAATTCTTTGAGCCAGTCCTTTACTATGAGATCGACAGATGATGAGCCACCAGTTGATGATCACCCACTTTCAACAGATCCAGAGCATCCATATTGACCAATTCTATGCCATGACTGAGCCTAGTGACCTCAGATTTGGTGACTAAGTTAGCCATTTTCATGACCCAAAACAGAGGTTATTACAGTGCCCATGATGTATAGCAACAACAGTTGTTTCAGTGCTTTTCAGATGGTTCAGATCCAGTGCAGGTATATGACCCAGGTGATATTATGGATTAGTGCATATGGACTTTGATGTTGCTCTGTTGTCTATTTTAGTAGTGAGACTCAGTTGATAGTGGTTGTATGTTGGTGATACTTTATTGATCTTGCTGAAATCTAAAGTATAAGTAATTTAGTTGTTATATCCAAGATATTCCTTTGTATACTCATTGGTTATGCCCTATTTGTAATATGGATTTGGTCAGTTCCCTTTAGGGACATAGCCTGCTAGTCTTGGCACCATCTTCACTGTCTCCATCCATCTGTTTCCTTCCCTTCTTATCGTTTAACCTTGATTTGTAACTTGACTAGTGACATCTAGGATTTCCCCCACCTTCACCTCTATGTTGGAATAGGTCTCCATGTTTAAAATTGTGTCGCAGTGTTGGTTTGTGTGATTCTTATCACGAGAATGGCTTACTTCTAGATCTTGACCACAAGTAATCTTACCAAAAAGTGACACTAAGGCATCAGAGCTTAAATGTTTATTCTAAACAGATGCCCATCCAGCAAAACAAAGGTGTCTTTAGACATTGCTGCAAATAAAAGTAAAATTAGCCAATTGCCAAGCGATGAGCACTTATCCATTGTATGATGTAAGGCTCATTTTCCCCCACATGAAAAGAAGGTAAGGCAAACCCGTCAGGGCTATGGACGCTCGCTGGCAACGGGGCTAGGCCTTATTCATTTTTTGGAGCCTAGAAGGCTTTCCAGGGCACCTGCTCTTGTTGAAGGCTGGTAAATCAAATGAAATAAACCTTGTAAAAAGTTAATGGCCAAAGAATGAGCACGCGTTCATTGTATAATGTATGAATCAGCAAATACATTTCTAAAAAAGGTCGCTTGACAAAGTCTAGTGGAGCCTTCTCATTATTCCACCCATTTGTGAGATACTACCATTCCCTATTGTTCACCTAGTCCAACTTATGTGTTGTGTGGATCCCCTTGTCCTTCAGCCTAGATGCTTACAGTGTCAAGTGTTAAGTCATTCCTTTGGCCTTATCTTGTTTCATTCACCTTCACCCTTGACTAGCAAAATGGCCAAATCGAAAAATGAGTATACACTGGAGGTTCTTGTTTAGAGCAGCTGATTTTTTTATTTAGATGTATTATTTATATATATTATATGTTTATAATCACCAACAAAAGCTACTCGTCCTTAAGTCTCACTGTTAACATAGATAATCGAGCATGCATATCCATACAGTAGTTTGCAGAATCAGAGTTTAGCATTTGGGTCATTATTTGATCATTCTTGACCTGGTCAACCCAGTTTGACCAATCCAAGAGCAGGGTCCGAGATGAGTTTTGGTCGATGGTTGTGGATGATGACTATTTGTGGTCTATCATTCTCCATTAGACATATCCATGCTTCATATGGTGGTTTACTATGATGGCTTGTACTATTTTCATGATTATCAACATTTATAGGCTTTATTATTTTTATTATTCTGACATGGATGGGGCCTCTGACGTACCTTTTTGATGGACATATGGTGTATACAGTATGAGTACTCATTCCTAGTTGATTTGGACTTTCTGTGTTCATTGGTGCAACCGGTTTCCGGTTTCGGGCATTTGCAGGTGAGATATGCGTCATTTTAGCATTTTGCAGCAGTTTGGCCCTACGAAATCAAAATAAAATGCTTTTCAGTTGATGATGACTTCTCCTAGGGATCCAGAGGGAAACATAGAGTGTAGCCAGATGATTGTACCATAATGCTATGGTGTCGGACCTATTTGTGTAGTCAGTTGGCTTCCAGTTTTGGTCCTCTATGAGATATTGGCAGTTTTATGCTCGCGAGGCAGGATTTTGATGATGGAAAATGGCTAATAAGGAAATCGATTCGAGAAAATAAGGCAAGGAAATGGCATGGAATTGGTCTAAGGCACGGTGTTGGGATCACCTTCATCATCCGGCATCAACTTCACTCTACATGGGGTCCACACGTCCTAGTATTCTTCACTTTGACGACGTTTTGATGTATTTTTGAGGGGGGCATCCTCATGATTTTGATCATTCTATGATATTATTGATGATTACACCTTGTTATTGTGCCATGAGGCCATGCTAGTGAAGGACATGTACAACCTCCTAGCCCCACCGTGTGCTATGTCGTGTTTTTACACATCTTTATGTGGTGTGGCCCCTCCTTGGCCATTTTTAGTGGTGCATCCTGCTCCATTAATGAGTGGATCCATGTATTACTTATCTGGCTTATCTTAGCCGTTGATTAGAGTGATTATATATTTAGATCTTGAGATTATATCTTTAGATCTTAACCCTTAATCTTTTTGGATCTAGGTTTTATGTACTTGAGAGATTTAGGTTGATTTGGATTTTTTATGCTTTCGATCTATATTTTGTGGAGGTCGTACTAAAATTTTGCAGAGTAGCGAATTGGTTGAAGATGATTGCTAAGACGTCTTGCATCATCTTTCAAGAAAAACGTTTCATCTTCGAGGGAGTGACCAATTGTCTTTGGTGTTGTTATCATAAATCTTGTAGATGCCCTATGAGATTATCCTATTCAGGACGGCAGAGGAAAGGCAACTAAAGTTGTGACCTACGATATCCAGGACTTCCGAAAGAACTCGGATGTCACACCAGTCAAGGATACTGGCACTTTGGACCCAGTAAGACTTAAGCCCAGGGGGCATCCCTAAGACCAAGAAACCCTAAAATTATGGATACGAAATAGACAGACAAGGGAAACTTGGTTGAATCTCTTAGTTAACTGATTAATTGTAGTTTGAAATGAAAACTGAGAGATTCGGAGCATCCAGGTAAAAGCCCTAAATTTGCCCTAGGGTTTATACAGGAAAATTGGGATCTAGGGCAAATAGGTGAAATTAAGCAAAGTTGGACACTCAGAATGATTGTTGGGTGCAATATTTGGCGATTGGAGAAGAAACCAACAATACCCACTTTGCGGTTTGCTGAAAAGACCACTTTCCCCAAGGGGGGTGTTTTTCCCTAGTAGCTGGCCAGTGCTTTAGATGGGTAAATGGAGTCCGATCAAGCCGAAACTTTAGATCTAGGGGTTTAATGTTAAAATAAAAGTGGGTTTTTAATTTCGTAGCTCGCCGCAAGCTAGAACTTATGGATCTAAGAAACGAGGGTTTTAACTTTTATGGAATGATGAGCAATGCATGTGCAGAAAATAAAAGAAGAGAAACTCACCTGGGAGACGTACTTGGAATCTATAGATGGATTGAGAAAAGATGAGAAATGTCAATCTCTTGTCAAAATAAACTTCCGCGAGCTAGATCTTGGTGTAGCTATGTCCCGATCAATCACCCTTGCACCCCCTTCAACCTGCCAGATCAGAGAAACATCAATCGATCAAACAAACGAATGAGATCTGCAAAATACGAAAAGGAAAATAGAATTAAAGGTCATAAAGACAAAAATACTCCCTGAACCGAACACCCCGGAGCCGAGACGAAGATGAGTTTCCCCACAAAGTCGCCCTCTCTCTCCTAGCGCGCCTCCTGCAAAACGAAATGGGTAAAGAAAAAATTGCAAGATCTATCCCAAATGAAACTCAGTATGGAAGAACAGCAGTGCCAATCATCAAATCAGAACATCCACAAAGATACACAGATCAATAATCCCAAGCAAAAATCTCTTTATTGATATTTCGGTGCTAAAGCTCATGAATTACAATGGGGGGGTCACCTCTCTTAAATAGTTTGAGAGAGACAAAAATCATAACTAACTTTATCATCCAACGGTTGAGATTAAAAGATCATCAACGATGGAGATCAATACATAACTTATCAAATGGATCAAGTGACTGAGTCAACCAAAGGGGGCGCACTTTGCTCAAGGACACCTATCCTAAGTCAAACTCAAAATATAACATAAGTGTGATACATCAGTACACTGAGGGGGGTCACTTAGGGGCTTAATTCACCCTAGGCCACTTTACAACTTCAAATCATAAGATATAATCATGAAATACATCAATAGCCAATTAGAGGGGGCGCCCCATGGGGGTTTTTCCTCATTGGCTGGGCCATAACTAAATAATCTGGACATCTGCTGACTGAAAGTTGTTGAAGGACTGTCCAAGATGTTGAGAAACATCATCTGTCAAAATTCCACACCATTTCCTTGACCCAGGAGGCCAAATCGATTTTTTCAGTGAATTTCTAGTTCATTTTCTGCTAGTACAATCCCTGAAAACTAATAAATCCATCATAACTCAATCCAGGCTGAGAACTGGGGAAAACTTACTGCTCTGGATGATCTGGAGACATAGAAGAATGGTATAAGTGACTACTCATACCCCCTGGAACACTGCCTTGCTCTAGGAGAAACAAACATACTACCATCTAAATAAAAAATAGGTCATCTAGCCAATAATTAAGTGATAATAATCACTTTTCTGGAGAACCAAGGCCAAACTTTAAAAACTAAAACTGCAGTATTGGTCTTGGGCATGTTTCAAACAAATGTAGACCATGTTGTATTTTTGAGTCACTGCCTTGGGAAACGTGATTGACTCGGTCAACTGAGTTTACCAAGTCAAAGTACCCAAAATCAAGGTGATATACTATACAAGCATGATCCTGCAACATTATAATTTGATTTTCAAAATCAATTATCATCTTTTGTAATAGCATTTTTTGTGCTGAAAATTTGAGAAAATGGACACTGATCAGTAAAATGATAGTGGTTCATCTAATAAATGTAATTTTGTATATAAGTAAAATTATGATTTTTTTCTGTTGAAAAAAAAATGATCCTGCAACATTCCAAGGTAAGCCATGCTCCAATGGTGTATATCAGAACCCAACTTAAATCAATTATTCATAATCATAGTGACCAGACATAATAATAATAATAATAAAGTATACCTTTGCTTTTGAAAGATCTTAAAGTCTTTTGGAAGTCTGCTTGCTCATGCCATACTTACAAGCTGTAACCAATTATGCTATAGATGGGTGATGATGGAAGATCCAGGTTAAGGCAAGGGACATGATTTTGACTGACTTTGACTTAGTGATCTATCCGACTGATAACTAATAAACTCTACCAAGGTGACCCATGTATGACAAATAGCAATAAGGGATGAAGGTGTCTCACAGATGGGTGAAGTACTTGGGTATGCTTCCCTTCAGACTCTAGCAAGTTTTCCTTTGCAACTTTATTGCAAATATAGGTCAACCTTCAAAGGCAGGTGCCCCGGAAGCCTTCTGGGCTCCAGTAATGACAAAGACCCAGTCTTTCTTGAATAGTCTCACCCTGTGGCCCTATGGGGACCATTGAGCCAAACACTATACAAGGAGTGAGTGCTCATCCTTTAACCACTAACCTTTCAATGACTTTCATAATTTCATAAGATAGTAGCCAGACTACAAGAGCAGGTGCCCTGGAAAGCCTTTTGGGCTCAAGTAAATGACTAGGCTACCCGCTACCCGCAAGCAGTCCATAGCCATGACGGGTTCGCCTCTCCCTGATGCCCCTGTAGAGGGCAAACCGAGCCTTACATTAGACAAAGAATGGGTGCTCAATCTCTTGGCCACTAACTACCCTTTTCAACATTTTATATTCTTGCATCCTTTAGATGTAGCTTTTATGCGTTCCGATGCTTTAGTGTTTAACAACACTGTTATGGTGGAGCACTTGTTTTGAGGACTTAAGCATGACAACCGTGTGCACCTAGCCACACTGGCCAAGACACATACTTCATAGCTCGAGACACATAACAACATAGTCTGTCACACATAGTGGTCAAAATGGGGAAGGGGTCTTCAATCTCACCGGTCTCTATCAGTCATAGTCATGGGGTAGAACAAACATGGATGAATTGGATGGACGGACAGAAATGCAATGGGACCAACCTAGCACTAAGGGTTGCATTTGTTTGAGCATGGCATGGGCAACAGTCTTCACATTGGATTCCTTGATCAATCATAAAAAAGGTTAGAGCAAGAAAGAACATATAGCATAGGTCACTATGATCATCCTAACATGACAAGTATAGGTGTCTGAATACATCACAGAGCAATAATTAAACCAAGGGAATATACATGACCTCAACATGTACACTTGTCTCCAACTGATAAGCCCTTGGTTGTGTGTGTACCAACTCCTGATCTGCTGCTCTGCTGAAATGAACTAGATCATCACCAAAATCATCTCAATGGACTCCTGGGTCTCAATCCTAGCAAGGAAAACATCAAGAACAAGGCTCTGAAGTAAAATGAAGCTGTAGTGATCCAAGCTGATACCCCATGTAAAAGTAGCCCGGGATACAAAGAGACAAGTCTACATGCTGCATCATGGAAGCCTGGCTGAAAAAATGTATATGTGATAACAGGTGCATTGAGTTTTTCTCTTTTAGATGACATGCATGTATCTTCTTTATTTGTGAATCGAATCTCACTTCGGTAGCTCGGATTTCCAGGTGGAGGGAGCGCTTTACCTTCTTTGGAGCAACACGTTTCACACTAGAAGCTATTGGATCTTGCTTGGAATTGTAACTAAGTGGAAGGATCATCAACAAGTGACGCGGACGCAAGTATTTCCAGGTACGATCTACGAGGTTAGTATCATTTTCAATATTTTTATCTGATTGTCCATTAAACCCCTTTCTTTTAAAACCCTATCTTTGTAGATCTGATAGATCGGGTGAGTATTTGATGACGGCCATCAAAACCCACTTAGAGATAATTAAATAAACCCTAGATCTAAAGTTTCATTAAAATCCAACTCCATTTTGCCTTGGATCTAGCAATAGTCTACACTAGGTGGGGCGCCCTCCTTGGGTGGGTGGTCAAATTTTCAGATCTATCAGTTGGGTATGTTTGAACCCACTTCACTTTCACAAATATATCCTTCAAGCCATCAGATCTAATCGTTTCCTACCTCGATCTACTCTTTTGGGTCCACTTTGTCCATTATTGCATGAGCCCTAGGTAGATCTCATTAGGGTCTTCTTCATTTTGGCTAGATCTATCTAGATCTATGTTACTAAACTCCTTATGGTACATTTTTAATCAAGTTGGGCAATTTTCCTTATCATTAAGCCACCCCAACTTTGTCCTAACTTTCTCTACCACGTCCTTTCTCTAGATATAGATTCACATACTCATTATTCACCTCTTTCACTCATTGCATACCCCTTAGAATGTCTTGAGTAGGTGCGCTTTCCCTCATAGGCTAGTAGGGTCTCCCCCTTGATCACTCTCTGGATTGATCTAAAGTGACAAAAGCTCATCCGGTGTGACAACTACCCTTCATCCGTAGTGGACAAGGTCCTTGCGGTGTCATCGGTTAGCTACCTTACCTCTATTGTCCCGGGTAGGATACTTTCAATGGGTAGTTACACTTTATGTGATAACAGTTATAATTAAAAGTTGACTAGATGAGATCCATGGTCCTCATTAATGCTCACGTTTGTCATTAAATGAAATTTAGTTGAATTTAATAATAAATGAGACATTAAATAATTTCTCACCTTTTTAATTCTCATAAAGTCAGATTTTAATTTTTATAACTCAAACTCACCTTTAGAAAGTGACTTTATAAAGTGCTAGGGAGCACTTTAAGTGTCCTTGTCCACCCCAAGTCATCACAAGGTGAACAAACACTTCCTAGGTATTTTTTCAACACTCCCTCTTACCAAGGAAGTTGTTCTTCACCACCCCCAACTTCTCTCTAAAATGAATATGCTTTCCTCTTCCCAAAGACTTCGTGAGAATGTCAGCCACCTGCTCCTCAGTAGATATATATTGTAGCTCAACCACACCCCTCTAGACATAGTCTCTGATGAAGTGATATATGATATATACGTGTTTAGACCTATCATGGAATATTTGGATTCTTAAAGAGTGATGCAACTATGATTGTCACAGTATATAACTATAGGCTTCAACTCATGATCAAACAAGTCAACTAACAACTTGCGAAGCCAAAGTGCCTCACAACTAGCCTAACTAGCTGCCATATACTCGGACTCTGCAGAACTTAAAGCAACAGACTTTGCTTTCTGTTACCATGACACTGCTATCAAGCCCAAGCTAAAGCAACAACCAAAAGTGCTCTTCTGGTCCGATGCACTACCTACCCAATATGAATATGTGAAGCCAACCAAGCTCACTCCATCTGAACTCCTGTAGTCCAGACGATAGTCTATGGTCCCAGCAAGGTACCTCAAAACATGTTTTGCAGCGATCTAGTGCAGTCTCTTGGGCTCCATCATGAACTGGCTAAGAGTGTTCACCGCAAAACATATATTTGGTCTGGCGTTAACCAGATACATCAACAAACCAATGAGTTGCCGATATAAGGTAGGATCAACCAACTCTCCCTCGTAAGCATGAAGCTTCTTCCAATTGGTGATCATGGGTGTGGACATCGGTCTGCAACTCTCCATCTGAAATCTCTTTAGAATATCAACTGCATATTTTCTTTGCCCCAGGAAAACATGTCCATCTTCCTACCAAACCTCTATACCCAAATAATAATGCATCAGCTCAAGGTCAATCATCTCAAACTCTAAAGCAAGATCTCTCTTACAAGCTGCAATCAGGTGCTCCTCCCCTATCATAAACAAATCATCAACATATAGCAGAAGAATGAACAAATCATCTCCAACCACAATGAAGTACAGGTTGGGATCAACCTCACTCTTCTTAAACCCAATCGACAACAAGTATGAGTTAATCCTCGAATACCAAGCTCGAGGAGCTTGCTTCAGTCCATACAATGCCCTTTTCAACCGGCACACATGAGAATCTCTCCCATGCACCTCAAAGCCCTGTGGTTGCTCCAAATACACTTCCTGCAGAAGACCATTCAAAAATGCGATCTTCACATCCATCTGGTGAATCTTCCAACCCATCTATGCCACTATGGAAATCACTAATCTGATGGAAGAATATCGAGCAACTAGAACAAAGGTCTCCTCATAGTCAACTCCCTCTAATTATGAGAACCCACGCACCACAAAGCGAGCTTTGTACTTCTCCATGTTGGCATCCGTAGCATGTTTTACCTTGTACAGCCCTTTGGAAGTCATAACTGACTTCCCCTCTGGTCTCAGAACAACCTCCCACACATCATTCTTCATGATGGAATTGTACTCTTCCATCATGGCATCTCTCCAAACCTGATGTGCGGATTCCTGCTCAAAAGTAGTAGGCTCTGGCTCATGCAAGCTAGTCACCACCACCATGTAACTGAAAAACCTCTCTAGTGCCTTACTCTCCCTGACCTCTCTCCTGGGTGGCCCCACAGACTCCTCAGCTTCCTTCACAAGCTCCTTAAGCTAACTTGGATTTATCTTTTTGGAAGTAGCTTCCTATGGCAAACCCTCCTCAACATCCTCATTTGACGACTGTCTCCCTAAAGAAGTACCTGAGGTCTAAGATCATGTGCCTGGTGAACCTGAACTTGAACCAAGTGAACCTGAATCACATAAAGGTGTAACCTGTGAACCTGTAATCCGAGAACCTATCCCTGTACCAGAAGTCCCTGTAGACTATGTCCCTGAACCTGATGATACTGACACCTATGGAACTGCTATCACAAATCTCGTAGTTGCCCCGTGAGGTGATCCTGTCCAAGATGGAAGAGGGGAAAGGCAACAAAAGTCGTGACTTATGATATCCAAGACCTCTGAAAGAACTCAGATGTCACACCAGTCAAGGATACCGGCACTTTAGACTCAATGAAGATACTAAGCCTAGGGGGGCATCCCTAAGACCAAGATGACCATAAAAATGAGGAAAACAAGTAAATAACCCAGGGTATCTTGATTATATCTCTTAGTGTTGTATTTAAACAGATTTTTGGATGGTTACTAAGAGGAGAAAAGTGTCTATGTGAAAAGCCCCAATTTACCCCAGGTTTTAAAGCATGAAAATCGAATCGAAGGGTAAATGATGAAATTAAACAAAATTAGACACTCGGATTCATTGCTAGAGGTAAGATAAAACAATTAAAGGTGAAACTAGCAATACCCAGTTTGAAGAATTCAAAATAGCCACTTCCCCAACGAGTGTGTCCCTCTTTTATGGGTAAGACCAGTGCTTTAGGTGGGCAAATGGAGTCTGATGATCACGAAAATTTAGATTTGATGGTTTTAAATTATTTAAGAAGTGGGCTTTCAGTTTCAAAGCTCGCCGCAAACTAGAACCTACAAATCTAAAGGATGATGGTTGTAAGACTAGGGTTTTAATTTTATTAAGACTAGGTGGATTGAAATAATGGAGATGGAGAAACGTACCTTGTGAAAACATACCTGGAAATTGTAAATAAATGTCGAAAAGGTGAGGATTACTCCCATAGAGATCAAATGAAAGTTTTGTCGAAGATCTAGCTCATTCCCAAAATCCCAAGTGGACAAGTGTGCCCCTCTTTCTGCCAAACCAAGGAAATATCAATCAGATTAACAAGAAACTAAGCCACTACAAACGAAAAACAAATAATAAGAAAAATAATTGGTCATAGACAAAATCACTCCCTGCTCGGAACAAATCCAGAAGAGAAACAAACAATGGGTTTCCCCAAATGATGCGCCCCTCCCAAACGGTCTCTCTACCTGCAGTGAAAAATTAATCCACAAAAATAATACTAGATGCTTGCCAAAGATCTTTCAGTGCAAAGAAAAAGTAGTTTCAATCAGAATTGCTAAACATTCAATCCACAAGAACACAAGTTTTTCTCACAAAAGAATTTCTCTATTCCAATAAGCCAAGAGCCAAAATTCTTAAGGGGATACAATGAGGGGATAACAACTCTTAAATAAATCGAGTGTGTCCACATTCTAACCAACATCAATCCAACAGTTGAGATTAAACATCATCAACGGTGGAGATCTTTTAATTTTACATTACATGGATCAACTTACACAAATACATTTGAGGAGGACGAATTACTCCATAAAGCCCATTTTTACAACATAATGAATCATTATTTTTGCAAGTTTGACACTTAGGAGACATGGGGGGGGTCATTAGGGGGTCCTCCCATACATATTTCTAAAGATACAACTTGATTTACACACTTTTAATTTCGCCATTTCCTCCAATTTCGCCTTATGGGGGACATCCTCCTTCAGAGAGCCAAAAAAATAATCAAGTTAACTGAAACTGATGCAAATATGTCCGGAGATGCATATTAAATCATCCAGATAAATTCTCTTTCCATTTCCTTGACCACACAAGCCAAATCAATTTCTTTAGTGATTTCCTCATTCATTTTTTAGTGGTACATCCTCTAAAAATAATAATAATCATCGTAACTTCGTTCAGGATGAGAACTGGGGCAAATTGACTGCATAGAAGTGTCTGTAGACATAGTAGAATGGTACAAGTGACTACTCATAACCCCTGGAGCACTGTGGCACCCTAGGAGAACCATACTAACTGCAATCTGTAATAAAAAAATATGACCTAACCAATATGAAGTGATAATAATCACTGGTCATGAAATTTGGGGCCAAACTCTGAAAACTGAAATTGCAGTATTGGTCCTAGGCATGTTCGGAGCAAATATATGCACTGTCAATTTTTTAGCCACTACCTTGAGAACTGTGTTTGACTTGGTCAACACAATTAGCAACTTTATTTATGGGCTTGCATTTCATAATATATAGCATATGATACATAATGCATGTAATGATGGTAGATATGTTGCTTCAAGTTTTAGCTGACACTCTTTGGGCAACTAGGGATTATCCACAATCGGGACCAAACATCGAGGGAAACCGACCAGAGAAGTCAAGGCTTCAAAACCCAACTCGCCTAAGCTCAGGAACCAACTCCAGCAGGTTCTCCTGGCCCAGAAGGATCAAGGCTTCGATAAGTTTTGTTCCACAACTCAAAGCCAAGACACAAAACAACATGGGATCCATCATGCATAAGGGTCAAAGTAGGGAAGATGATCTTCAATCTCATAGGTCTCAGTCAATCATAGGTCATGAGAGGAAAATCAATTATGGATGAACTGGATCGATGGGGACAAGTGATACATTGAACCAGCAAAGCACTACGATATAAAATTTGTGTAAAGCATGGCATAAGCAATAGTCTTCTACATCGGATTCTTTAATCATTCTTAACACAAGTTTAAGCATCATTAGACATATAATATAGGCATCGACACCAAATCATCATAGCACAACAAGTCCAAGGTGTTAGTATACATTAGAGAGCAAAATCCTACCAAAGAGCCATATACCTGATCTCACCATATACTTGTCTCTATCGGATATGCCCATCTGTAAACTGTGTACCATATCTATTACTCTGCTTGAATTAACAAGGTCACCACTGAAGTCATCTCAAAGGACAAGGAGATCTCAGTCCTAGCAAGAAAATACTCTGCATCTGCTGCTAAAAAAAGTCTTTGAATGGCTCATGTTGTAATAATGATCCATGTTGTATCCCCGTCAATAATTCTGGCTCAAATGAAAAGAGAAAACCTACATGATGCATCATGGTAGCCCAATTGCAATATATCTGTGATAATAGAACCAGCCAACCCTGAGACCTATGATGCTGACTAACTGAACTTTGAGATGTTGTCACCTGCAGAATAGTAACCTGCTACTCCTCCATCCAAGACTCCCAATACTTTCTAAAGGCCCACTCCTCCTCAAATCTCACCTCCCTCCTCACTACAACTTTCCTCTTTGCAGGAAGGTATATGTGGAAGGCCTTTGAAGTCTCATCATATCCAACAAACATGCATTTTTCTACATTAGCCTCCAACTTTGTCCTCTTCTCATAAGGGACATGTGAATATGTAAGGCATCCAAAAATGCAGAAATGACCTATCTTAGGCTTCTTCCCAGTAAACATCTCCTCAAGAGTTTTACACCCCAATGCACAGTGTGGACTCCTGTTCTGGACATAAATAGCAGTACTACA
This sequence comes from Pseudotsuga menziesii, assembly GCA_001517045.1. Lineage (NCBI taxonomy): Eukaryota > Viridiplantae > Streptophyta > Pinopsida > Pinales > Pinaceae > Pseudotsuga > Pseudotsuga menziesii. The sequence goes on along the minus strand of LPNX010109736.1, from coordinate 172,783 downwards.
AGCCTCAGCCCATAGAAAGAAAGGAAGACTCTAATCATGCAGCATGGCTCTAGTTGCTGCCACTATCGCTCAGTTCTTCCTTTCTACAACTCCATTCTGTTGTAGAGTGTAAGGAACTGTCAGCTGCCTCGTTATCCCCTCATATCTGCAATACTCATGAAACTCCTTGAAGGTATACTCACCCCCATTGTCCAACCTGAGTACTCTGATCCTCCTCCCTATTTGGTTCTCCACAAGAGCTTTGAACTCTTGGAACCTCTTCAAGACTTATTTTGACTTCTTGATCCTCGGGAAGTAGAACCAGGTCTTCCTAGAATAGTCATCAATAAAAGCGACATAGAACTCAAAACCTGTCAGAGAGGCAAAGGACATAGGACCACACAAGTCTGGATGATTCAAATCAAGCACTCCCTCTGATCTGCTATCACTGCTTGAAAAAGCAATCTTGGTGTACTTTCCCAAAGCACACCCTCTGCACACACCACTCTACTCTATGCTAAACTCCGATAAACCTGTAGTCATGTCTCTCAGCATCCTAAAGCTTAATGATGAAGATGGCCATCCTCCCGTGCCACAGCTCACATAACTCACTACTACTGCTAGTGTGCAGCAATGCATGATGTGGCTAGAAAAGAAGCTTGTACAATTTCCGACATCTAGCTCTAATAGCATATGAAGCAGATGGTCTTGTTGCTTTGGGAAAGACATGCACTTTCCCATCTAGGACATATACTCCAAAGCCCCTGCCCTCAATAGTGGAAACTGAAACAAGGTTCTTCTTTAGCCCAAGGACGTACAAGACATCCCTCAGTGTCATGGGTTCCATGGACTCCCTCTAAAAGCTTACAATCTCACGCCCAACTGCTCTCACCATTGTATCATCACCCAACACCACCTCCAAATCCAAGCCTGACTCGATCATCTCAATGAACACATCATGTGTACCTGTCATATGGATCGAAGCCACACTATCAATATACCACGTGGAAGGGAGTGGTGAACGCACTCACTGAATGCCCAACAATCATGGAATGCTCAATATGGTCCTCCATATCATTGTTGCTGATGGATAAAACTCAATCCGTACAACCAGCATAGAGAGAATAAACTCTCTCAAATCTCATAGCATACTCATCAATCTCAGTTGCTATTGTTGTCTGTTGTTTCTTCTTCTTCTTGTTTGGACACTGCCAAGCATAGTACCCAAACTTCTGACAAGCAAAGCATTTGACTTTGCTCATGTCTTTCTTTTGCTCTCCAAACTGCTGCTTGGTCCCACCCTTAGGACCCTTCTTAGAATTCTTCTTCTTGCCCTTCACTGCTAAGGCCACGTTCTCTTCAGCATCTTTGTTATGAGATGTACTCCCTTGTACATAGTACATACCCTCTTTGGGTCTCCTCCTAAATGAAATCGTCCCAAAGATGATCCCATTAAGGCATGTTCTCACGAGCAACTACTAACTCCACAAATATAGCCCATGGTTTCGTCGCGCCATTCAGAGTTGTATGAACCAACTCGGCACCTTGTAGTCTCTCTCCCACCACTCCAAGCTCATCTCAAACCTGTGTAATCCTGGTAAGATATGAAACCATGTTCTCCCCCTTGTTCATCTGAATACCCTTCAACTTCTCCCTTAACACCATTTTCTTATTTTCATTTAAACTCTGGTATAGGTTGGTCAAAGTTGTCCACATCTGATGAGCATGGTCTTTACCTAAGATATGTGGTATCACATGATATTTTATGGCATCAAGTATGATTCCTTTTGCTTTAATGTCTTTCTTGTCAAATACAGCCTTATCAGCTGCAACTGTAGGAACTGTGATTGGATTAGCAGTTGTATTGTTCACTATGTCCCATAGTTCATTTTCTTACAGTATTAACACTATTCTAGCCTTCCACGAGCTAAAATTCACTGCCCCATCCATCCTGCCTTCTATCCTAAGTCTGGTAGCCATAACCCCAACTCAGTCCAAGAACCTATTTTCTTCTCAAAAACCTCGTTTTCCCTTTTTCACCAAGTCTGAAATTTATTTTCGAGTTCAGTTTCGTCCCTTTACTTTAGCTCTAATACCATGAAAATTTTGATTTTCCAACCCGGTTTTAAGTTTGGTTTTTTATAATGAAGTTTAATGCCCAACCCCCATCATAGCAAAATCACTCTGCATGCATAAAATTTATAATTACTTGAAACACATGGAAAAAATTTCAACTCAAAACAACTCATAATTTTTTATGACAGCCAACTTTTTAACACTCTAAAATTATAGCAGCCACATACACATGAAAATTTCGACTCAGTATTTTTGACCAATTGGTCCAAGATAAAACCCTGAAGGGAAAACCTGTTTCAGAGAGAGATTTTTATTATTTTCAGGCAAACTAAAGCAAAATTACAGCAGTACTTATCTCAGTATTTCTTCTCGAAATGCGTGCCCAACTCGTCCTCATAAATTTATGTACGGCCTGTCACAGTCTGAATTTTCAGCACTTTGATTTTTGTGTCAATACAACCCACACATGAGACTGTACCTACTGCTTCTTTCTTCCTCGAAAATTGTGCCATTGTACGGTCTGCAACAACATTTGATGTTGTCCTTTCACCTCAAAAACTGTGCCACTGTATGGTCTGCAACAACATTTAATGTTGTCCTTTCACCTCGAAAATCATGCCCATCCTGTCTCATTTTTTGTGCTTACTGTACAATCTAATACTGTATGGCCTTCCTCGAAAATTATGCCTATTGTTCAGCCTACAGTTGTACGGTTTAGTCTTGGAAAATGTGCCCTCAAATTTTATTCTCAGCCTGTAACTCAACCATCTCAAAATTTGCAAGGGTTTTCTCTCTCATGGAAGAAATAGGCTTCTTCTTCTTTCTCTTCTTTTCTCTCATCTTCAAAACTCATGAATAACAATGAATGCAAACTCAATGCCTTTCCATAGTTTTGATCCTGGTAACCACTATTGGACACAATGGCCACACTGAGAGGGGGGGTGAATCAATGTGTGAGCAAGTTAAACCTTTTTCACTTCTATTAATTAATTAGAGTTTAGCAAGCATTATGTTATTATCATATTCATCAGCTAAATCATAAACACAACAAACACATCAAAGAGACACAAAAATATTTGTATTGTGAGCTTTATTTATTTATAATGGAAGACTTCAATCTTCTCAATTACAATCAGCACCAACTGATGAAAAGAGCGTCAACTCTTGTAACAGAACCTAGCCTAGTTTTCTTAGCTCCAACTAAGAAAGGTTTGAGGAGTCCAATCTTCAAGTGCAAGATGCTACTTGCAAGCTTGATGCCAATCTCTGATTGTCATCAATCTACTGCTCAGACACTTCTACTCATCAACCTCTGCTTAATCATCTCAGCTCATCCATCTGCTTACGCAATCTGCTTATCAACACTGCTGGTCAATCTTTGCTCAATATTGCTGGTCAATCTCTGCTCATCACTGCTGGTCAATCTCTGCTCATTACTTTTATGTATGTCATATCTATACGGTCATCCTCTAGGGCAATCATGCATCAACATCATGGAGTGTTCATCATATGGTATAGGAGTGCATCATCATAGCATGCATCATCATTATGGAGTGTTCATCATTGTGTATGGAAGAGCATTCATCATCATCATCATGTCAACAAGGATACCTCATCATCAAGAGTATCAACAGGGATGCATTGTCTCTCATAAGGTACAAGGCATCATCATCATCATACAGTAGTGTAAATTGTTTGTACATCACTGTACATGCACCACTGTATATTTCACTAAACACTTGGGTTGTGTATGCAACCTAGCACTGAGAGCTTCAACCTTGGATGGTTGAGCTTTCCTTCATGTCAACACTTGTCAACTCTTGTCAATTTGTCAACTTCAATCTTGACTCGTTATTAGTTCTGAGTATTCAACAGTACTTGTATAAAGCATCATTACAGTAGTGTCAACATCATCATAGCATACTTCATCATCAAAGAGTGTATCAAATCATCATAGTGTATAGGGATGCATCAACATCATAGTAAGCATCATCATTGTAGTGTTACCTTTCATAAGCAGTGCATGTCTTTAGACTCCACACTTGGCCTGTCTATGACATGTGTGCTTGCAGATGACCTTCAAACAAAGGCCGTACTGTGGAAACAAAGTCAAACAGGTGATTGTGTATGTATGCAGTAGATGAAACCCTAAACACAGTCAAAACTCAGTATGTGGAAGAGCTTTGAGCCAAGCATCAACCTCAAACTGTGGAAGAAGGCTTCGTGAATTGTTTACTGTTTTAAACCCCAAAAATTATCTCTCATCAAATTCTGGACAGTTCATAAATTCGGACTGTTCACTCTCCAAACAACTCACAAAAACAGCCTTGTGTGAAGGCTTCTAAAGGCTTGGACAATACACTCTTTTAAACCCCCAAAAAATCTCTATGGAAGAACTCTGATGATGGTAGCTTGGACTATACACTCTCCACAAACTCAGACTGTTCTGGAAGAAACTCGGGACTGTTGTATGTTGAATTAACCCAAAAATAAATTTCTCTGTGTAAAAAACTCGAGTCCCTCTCCTCTGCTACTGCTACCACTGAATTTTCTACAGTCAACTGCCTGAGTCAGCGAGCTCACAATCTTCACCTTCGTTGAATTGATTTGGAGTGAGGATGGAATTGTTTTTATACTCTTTGATGTTGTCCACATCCTTGGATTAGGGCCGACTTCTATGTTAAGGGATATGAGATGTAATATATTGTTTCTTATTATTTTATTTTGTTTTGTTACACAACCATTCCTTACCATAAGCAAGGGTGTCCTCCATAAGCATAAGTAAGGGTGTCTGTGTTTCTATATGCAAGAGGGCTTATTCAAATGTTGTCATCATCTTCAAGGTGGGCTTCTTCAACAAGGTTGTCATCATCTTCAAGGTGGGCTTCTTCAATAAGGTTGTCATCATCGTCAAGGTTCATTAAAAGTGTCCAAAAGCTCCTCCATATGTGTGGGTTCAAGACCCAAGCCATCACATGCAAGGGTGTGTTTCATCATGCCATCTAACTACATCATTTTCACCACTCCTATAAGGGTACAGGAACCATTAAACCACCAAGTGTGTGGGTCCAAAGGCTTTCTCATGCCCTAGGACCACCTCCAAGAGTTCCAGGACTCCATCAATCCATTAATAACCATGCAAACCATAAATGACCACAGAATGGCTCATTTGGTGTTCCAAAGGCTTCTTTAACATGCCAAGGGGCTTCATGGGCTTCTTCAACGATCTCAACCACACAAGAGGACCTTCAAGGGTCAAGATCCATCATGCTACCTCCTGTGGGGTTACAAAGCCTTCTCCTAGGGTATCATGACCCTATCAAAGCATGAATGACCACAAAATGGGTCATTAATGCTTATTCAACCCATCAAGGGCTTCTCCATCGTCCACAAGGGCTTCAGCACAATCTTCAGGGTCTTTAGCATCATCAGCAAGGTCTTTAGCATCGTCAACAAGGTGGTGGCGCCAAGATCCAACCTTGTGGGTATAGGGACCTTGTCAACCGGATACAAGGTGCTTCAAGGCACAACTCATCTCTGTAAGGGCTCCAAGGCACTGGATGTGAGGCTACCGGGGTCATCCATACTTGTGCACTGCAAGAGGGACTTGGTGGCATCAATGACTACCTATGGGGCAACTGCAAGTCCATGTTAGCATCAATGACATTTCAATCAACAACCACCTCCATCAATATTATAGTCCTCATTAATGCTCACTTTTCTCATTAAATGAAATTCACTTCACTTCATAAAGTCAAATTTTAATTTTTATAACTCAAACTCACCTTTATAAAGTGACTTCATAAAAAATAAAGTGTTTCACGCTTTATAAAGTGCTAGGGACCACTTTTAAGTGTCTTTGTCCACCCAAGGAATCACAAGGTGAACAAACACTTCCTAGGTATTTTTTCAACATTGGGAGCCCCTGAGCCATGCATCCTAATGCATCCATCTCAAGAAGCACCTAAGCACCCACCCAGGGCACAAATTCCCAACAAAATAGGGGACTTTCTCCCATCATGGGGTAGTCAACAAAGCCACAAGGCCAATACTCCTTGAAATGGGAACCAAGAGAACCTACCATAACCAGACCAAGGATCTTAAGCCCTGCTAGACCAACACTTTTACATAAAAAAGCCTAGGCTCAGCCTTTTACAATGGCAATAGACCCCCTCACTCTGGCACATCCTAAAGGGCACGTTGTAGACAATTTGGGGCATAACACTCCCCAACAACGACACCAAAATTGCTATCACCTCAGAATGCATCCTTGGTAAAAAGTCCCAACGGAAACATCTAGGTAGGCATGCCTTTGTCACCAACACACCTCCTCTCACTTTGGAGTTAGAGCATGCTTACCTCTGAGGGGATATCCCCAGGATACTATCGTTAAATGAAATATGTAAATATGCAATAAACTCCTTTAAATCAGCAAAGAAAGTTGGAGATCTGCAATTTAGCACTCTGATTCTCGAAATCAGCAAAAAAATATTCAAAATCTGCAGCCGGATTTCATAAAAAAGCTTGAAAGCACGTCATTTGGCTGGTGCAAAGTCCAGTGGGAATGAAATTAGATGGAAAAGGAAATTTTATTTAGATATTGGATCTTGTTGATTAGAGAGTCCTCAGTCTGAATCCTGAAGCAAAAGAGAGCCATCAATTTGAAGGAATTCTTATAAATTAAACAACTTTAATAGATCAGAACAAGATGACTTCTTCATTAATCAAATGCATTACAAACATGGTTTGAATAATTTAGGTTGCATACTTGTTCAGAAGACTTCAGGGGATGTGGATATTTCAGCCTAAGACCTTTCTTCCCCTGACAATACTAGGAGATTAACTTATTAAGTAATCTACTGTAGCACTATGCAAAAATTGACCTTGTGAAAAGCTTAATTGTAACCTAAAGACTTGGTAAATATGATGGACGAGAAGTAAACAAGAGGAATTATTTATTGGAAGAGCGAAAAACTTAATACACTGTTGCTTGATCTTCTGCTTGCTCTTGTATTCATGCTTGTAATTGTGTTGTAAGTCTTGAGGGTATTGTACTAAGCAAGGTTTTCTCCAAAGACCGCTCTTGCTTTCCTCCAAAATATAATATAGTAATCATGGCTTGAAGATGGTTTTGGAAACTTCTCAAAAGGCAGCACTATTTTTGTAAGGATCATGATTTCAGCATTAAAATCCAAAAATTACTCAACTTGATAATTATTTGAAGTATTCCCCTGATGAATGAGACAATCAAGTCTTAACACCAGAGTTGCATAGAACGTACATCTAGGCATTAAAAATGTCAATGAGATGCCCATGGATAATTGCCATAAGTGGTTCTATAATTTATAACAAATTATAGCCCAAGGGTTTAGCTCAACTGGTTGTCACCAATGTTGCTAGTCTATGCCCGATTCAAATCCCCCTGGGTTAGGTACACTAGTCTATGGCTATCCCAATAGATGTACTAGGGAAGTGATCCACAAAAGTGGGGAAGCATCCATTTGGTTTCCCCATGAGGGATTAGCTAAACTGGTTGTCACCAATGTTGCTAGGCATTTGACTAGTTCTATGCCAGCTCATGACAGATTCAAATCCCCTTGGGTTAGGTACATTAGTCTATGGCTGTGCCAATAGATGTACTGGGGATGTGATCCACAAAAGTGGGGAAGCATCCATTTGGTTTCCCCATGAGGTTTTCCTTTGAACAAAAAGTTATAACAAATTATGCACAAAGTTCCTATAGGGCTTGAAGAAAACTATCATTGCGTTGACAAAGAACCCAAAAATTGAAATTGGAAAGATACTCTCTACAAATAATGAGGAATTGCAAGATCTTTCTCAGTAGTGCCATTCAAGAAAGATTCACTCTAGGACAATAGTTTATTAGGAACCAATCCGTTTGGAACCAAGTGTGACTAGGGAAAAGTTTCTAGTTGATTAGGAGAATGAATTTTATGGATTACATGCTTAGAAATGCATCAAGATAGGCATTGATGATTGTACCCTCCTTAACATCGTTTTCAAAGATTTTATTTCAAGAAGGAAATGGCATCCACCTTTGAAGACTTGAACAATTGGATATATTCTGATGATGATAGGGCCAGTTATCTTGGTGGATCACTTAATGGGCAGAGTTATGTTTGGTTTAAACACCTTTCTGGAGTAAAGTTGCTTGTGGAATGAATATAAAGTTGCTTTTATGTAGATTTGCTTTGAAACAGGGGATAAAGTATAAAACCGACTCTTAATTCATCTAGACAGTCCAGTAGTATCATTAGTAAATGCTTATAGTTATACATTGCATTTGAATGACTGATGATAATCAATAGCAGACAGTTGTATGTGCACATTTTGGTTGTGCTTTTCACAGATGCTTCCCATCAAGGAGACTTGGAGATGACAATTCAAAGTTCAACCTTAAGAGCTTTGGAGAGATTTTATACAACAAGAATTAGATGACCTGCCAACAGTAATTGAAAATGGTAATGAATAGGATGAAGAAATGGAATTTTGCAAACCAGCCAAGATATGCGACTCTTTTAAGGTTTACAGAAAATGGTTTTCCATAAAAAGGGTAAGGCCATGAACCTGAGAAATAATTGGTTTTTAATGGAAGAATATACGAGAGAGCAACATGAGAATAGCCATGTTATGACGGCGACGATGGGTGTCCTAGTATAATCATACTATCAAGCTACAACTTGGTGTGAAAGATTGTTGGGATATATCCAAAACCAAGGGACTATTTTGAGACTTTGTAGATGTCTTTAAATGGACCTATAAGAATCTTAAATAGGACAGGTTGCATATTACCATTCAGCAAGATGCCAAGCCCATAAAGCAGCATTATCTATGAGTGTTTTCACAATTTAAATCCCCCCAAAAAAGCTAAGATGCGTAAGTTACTGCAAGAAACATAGACAATTACTTCTTGTTGGGACTATGAAGACTATGCAATGAATCAATCGGTTGGTCCACTAGTCGTATTCCACAACAACAAAAATCGTAACCTGAGAATCTGCATTGCCCAATGAAATGAACAAAGATCATTTCCTGAATATGCCATGAACAGCTTGGTTCATAAACTGAATATCCAATGTAATTAGGATAGGTTAAAATTCATAAAAGACAAATATATAATAACTGAGTAATGAATAGATAACAGAAAGCTTTACAATGCCATGGGAAGGTATACTTAGATGCATTGACTGGTCACCATTGTTTAATAGGTCATTATATCACTTCATTAATTGTTTTATTATTATTACTACTGTAGAAATATTGACAAAAAAAATCAGACTTTTGTCAAACACTTAGTTAAACCCAGATTTCAGACTTTATTTTCATTAAGTAAAAAATACTTCACATGCATAAAACCCAACAACCTTGAAGCTGAAACGCTGAAAAAACTAAGTCTGTAGCAGCGGAAATACACATAAAAACAGCAGACTGATAAACTCATAAAACAGTGGATTTTTGGTCAATCTGACCCTAGAAAAACCCCACCCCGGGGAAAACCAGTCCAAGAGAATTTTATTGCAGCATTTATCAAGCAGAGAAATAATTTACAGCAACATTTATTTCAGCATTAATGACTGTACCAGTTTTCTCAATTTCCGTGCCCACCTCGAATTCCATGCCACCAGCAAAATGTACGGAGTGTATGGAACCAAACGGACTGTAAGAATTTCTGAGCTTAAAAAAAATTTCGCTTCTCGAAAATCATGCCCAAAAATTTTTCCTCAAAAAATGTGCCACTGCTGTACCGTACGGACTGTACGGAACAGTACAACTCAGCTGAAAGTAAATGCCTTGAAAACTGCCCAGCTCCTTGGGATTCGTGCCCTCTTGAGAAAAAAAATTCTCCTTGGGATTCGTGCCCACTTGAGAAAAATTGTAGCTCCCTCTCTCTCTACAAATAACTCAGCGAAATGCTCTCTCTTGGAAATGCTTTCCTTCAACTTGTCTTGCACACTACCCTTGGCTCTCTCTTAAATCCAAAGGCCAAGATTAAATCTTGTCTTTTCAAGATCAAGGGTTGAGAAACTTTCCCCCCAAAAGTGGTTACATTTAATTTTAATAAAGTCACATTTACTTTATGAACTAAGTGCACTTTATCATAAAGTCACTTCATAAAATTAAAACAAGGGAATACTTTATAAAAAGTCCCATTTACATAAGAGTCGCTTTAAACTTTATGAAACAACATTACAAAGTAAAGTAGCCTAGCTAGTGCATGGTCACTTCTGCATACAAGACAAAAACATGCGGAGTGCCTCCAGAGCTAAAACTCTAACACTCCCTCTTAGCAAGGGAGTTACTCACTGCCATCATCAACAGGTCCCGTCCTCAAATCCATCACACCGTTTGCTGTAGGAGCTCCCTCTGAACCTGGAACCAATGCTACAACCTGAACTGAACTCGAATCTGAAGACAACCTTCTGGCAACCACCCTGAACCCTGAGCTCCTAGGAGAATCAAATCCGCACCCTTGAGCATTGGTTCGCTCATGCTGGCTGAGCCTCTTGCCAGTACTCAGAAGAGACTCCCTCTCTTCCATCGGAACTCGAGACTGTACCCTTGGTGCCACTACAGTCTCAAGAACCTCCTGCTCCTCACCCGAATCATCAACCGTGCGCTGTGTACTGAACTTGTGCAGCTCACCGAACCGATCACCAATCAACTATGGATCAATCAGTCCCGCTCTCTCCAAGAATATATAAACATGTCCTAGATCATCTCTATCTGGAAAAATGTACACATGTCCCCTCCGAAACAATATCGAATATCCTGCATCTTCCAAGGCTGAGACCGAGAGCAAGTTTACCCTCATCCCTGGAACAAAGAGGACCCCATCCTGATCAAGGTATCCTCCATGACTAAGTTGGAATCTGACTTTTCCAACTCCTCGCACAACACGTGCATGTCCCCCTTCTGTCTGAACGAACCGATCAGGACCAGTCTCAGCAATGATATGGAATATATGCCATATTCCAATCATATGACGTGAGGCTCCACTGTCAATATACCAAGTACCATTCTGAACTACTCCATTACTATCAGCACTAGAAATAAGGGAGAACAACGAGAATTCCTTCTCGATTCTTCTCGCAAAGTCCGTTTCCTCTGTTGTATCTGCAACAACTATATCTTCTTCCTTCTTCTTCTTCTTATTTTTCTCAGGACACTGAGAAGCATAGTGTCCATACTGGTTGCAAGCAAAACATCAAACTTTGCTTAAGTCCTTCTTGGACTTCTTCTTGCTCTTAACAGAAAGAGCAACATTCTCTTCACTAGCACCCTCCTTCTATCCACTGCCTTGAGATCCTTCCCGAATCTCCTCTTGAGTGAAATCATCCCATAATCTGCTCCAATCTGGAAGGTTTTCTCAAGCAACCACACACTTCACAAAGACTTCACATTCCTTTGTGAAGCCTTTCAAGGTTATTCGCACTAACTCAGAATCAGAGATGACTTCTTCGACTGCAGCAAGCTCATCTTTCACTTGGGCCGCCCGGGTAAGAAAAGATGCTACACTCTCACCCTTGGCCATCTTAGTTCCCTGCAATTTTTCCTTGAAAGCCATTATCCGGTTCTCATTTTTAGCCTCATACAAGCCTTTCAATGTATTCCACATTTCATAAGCAGTCTTCTTTTCAGCTACGTGTGGAATAAGGTGGTCCCTAATACCATCCAAAATCGATCTTTGGACTTTGGCCTCTTTTACCTCATGAATATCCAAAGCAATAGGATCAGATATAGGAAGAGTTACCATGGTGCTAACTATGGTCCATAGTCGGTTTTCTTTGAGAATAGCAGTCATCCTAACTTTCCACTGCAAGTGGTTGGACATACCATCCAACCGATCTTCATATCTAATGCATGCAGCCATCTCTGCTATTAAAAAAAAATAGACAAACAAAAGAACAATATCTTCACTCTTCCCCACCACCTACAAGTCACATCCAAATAAGGTTTTTCCAACACACAAGTTGTTAAAAAAACACAGCAATAACCCTTGCCCAACAACTCAACACTACTGCTGTCCCCACAATCAGCTGTAAACTCAGAGCCTCAGGTCTAATACCATGTAGAAATATTGACAAAAAAAAAAATCAGACATTTGTCAAACACTTAGTTAAACCCAGATTTCAGACTTTATTGTCATTAAGTAAAAATACTTCACATGCATAAAACCCAACAACCTTGAAGCTGAAACACTGAAAAAACTAAGTCTGTAGCAGCGGAAATACACATAAAAATAGCAGACTAATAAACTCCTAAAACAGTAGATTTTTGGTCAATGTGACCCTGGAAAAACCCCACCCCGGGGAAAACCAGTCCAAGAGAATTTTATTGCAGCATTTATCAGGCAGAGAAATAATTTACAGCAACATTTATTTCAGCATTAATGATTGTACCAGATTTCTCGATTTCCGTGCCCACCTCAATTTCCGTGCCACCAGCAAAATGTACAGACTGTACAGAACGGTATGGACTGTACGGATTTCTGAGCTTGAAAAAAAAAATCACTTCTCAAAAATCGTGCCCATAATTTTTTTCTCGAAAAATGTGCTACTGCTATACCGTACAGACTGTACGGAACAGTACAACTCAACTAAAAGTAAATGCCTTGAAAACTGCCCAGCTCCTTGGGATTCATGCCCTCTTGAGAAAAAAATCTCCTTGGGATTCGTGCCCTCTTGAGAAGAAAAAAAATTCTCCTTGGGATTCGTGCCCACTTGAGAAAAATTACAGCTCCCTCTCTCTCTGCAAATAACTCGGCCAAATGCTCACTCTTGGAAATGCTTTCCTTCAACTTGTCTTGCACACTACCCTAGGCTCTCTCTTATAACTTGAGAGTGACTTTTCACCTTCCCAATCCCTAAATCCAAAGGCCAAGATTAAATCTTGCATTTTCAAGATCAAGGGTTGAGATACTTTCCCTCCAAAATTGGTTTCATTTAATTTTAATAAAGTCACATTTGCTTTATGAACTAAGTGCACTTTATCATAAAGTCACTTTATAAAATTAAAACAAGGGAATACTTTATAAAAAGTCTCATTTACATAAGAGTCACTTTCGACTTTATAAAACAACATTACAAAGTAAAGTAGCCTAGCTAGTGTATGGTCACTTCCGCATACAAGACAAAAACATGCGGAGTGCCTCCAGAGCTAAAACTCTAACAACTACTTTATATATATGGGTTAGCTCGATTGGTTGAGTGCTGTGGACTGCAAGTAGGAGGTCACGGAGTCAAGTCCCCGGGATGGATATCTATGTGAATGTTGAGGGCCTCACTAGATGTCCCTGCTCAATTACGCTCCAAAATCAGGGCCGACGATTTACCCTGTTTAACATCCATAAATCATGGGGAAGTACTCGGAGGCCTTTCCGTGAGGTTGTTCCTTGAATATATATATATATATATTCTTTCATGGATGGGTTTCAGGGTACAACCAAGTTCATGATGTTGAAGAAGATCAAACCAAAAGCATTTTCATGATGGGATGGGGAGCATTTTGTTAAGCTGAGCCGCCCTTCAAACTAGAATGCACCATTTTTAATTGAATCGTCAGATATATATGTTTTGTGATTATATCCAAAACTTATGGAGATTTACTCAAACAATTGGATCCTTCAAAATTTGTTGAGACCGTCTGCATTACTTATGAGCAAAGTTTGAACGATGTCAAGAATGTCAAGAATGTGGAGTTTTGTTCAACCAACAAAAATGTCAATTCTTGAATCCTTCAAGAATTTTATCAAGACATGAGATCAACAAGCAAGGAAGTAGAATCTACAAAAGTATTTATTTTTAGTCTCCAAAATCCAAAAATTTCGATGCAAGTGAAATCTAGGGCATACTACAAATGAGTTGAGGTTGGTGCAAGAGAAACCGAGTTACTAATATACTCTTTGGAGAAAGAAAAAAAGTCATTAAAAAAATTTAAAATAACGATTAGTAAATCCTCTACAATGGCAACAAGTTGCCAAGTGCAAGTGGGTCTTCAAGAAGAAATTTAGAACAAAGGTGCTTTGTGGTGAAGCACAGAACCCAATTAGTTGCAAAAGGGTATTATAGCATCAAGTAAATCAAATAGTACAAAAGAATTTCCCCTATTGCACACATATGGCATCGTCGTATTTACAACATGTGACCCAAAGGTCCAGCAAATGGATCTGAAGACAACATTTCTACATGGAGAACTAAAAGAGGAAGTGTACAAGGTACAGCCTGAAGAACTCTAGGCTGAAAAAAGGGAAAGTTTGTCTCCCAACTTCAAATTCATTATATTTGAAGCAATCGCCAAGGAAATATTATCGAAAGCTTGATTGATTCATACTAAAGCAAGGCTTTAAGCAAAGCTCTTCATATTACTAAATCTACCTTAAGTTGTACGAAGGACATGTGGTAATTATTATTATGTACGTCAATGACATCCTATTTGACTAGTGAAGACAAAGAACTAATCAAATCAACAAAGTTGCAATTGTTATCTCAATTTAAGATGCAAGACCTTGGTGTCATACACTATTAATTGGGGATGGAAATCCAGCATGATCAAATGAACCAAAAGATCTTTCTAAGTCAAAATAAGTACATTGAGAAAAGTAAGAAGAGACTTAGAATGGAACATTATAGATACATGTGGTATTGATGAAATTTGGTGCGAAACTATCAGGGTCAATGAGTCCAAAGATTGAAGATGAATGAGAGGAAATGAAAAAGGTCCCAAGTCAATGCAATAAAATTTAATGCACGTAATAGACTTTACAAGATCAGACATCACACAAGCAATGGGAGTAGTTAGCAAATTTATGGTCAACCCAAGCTAAATATTAGGTCGATGTGAAGAGAATCTTAAGATATCTCCAAAGAACAACAGACGCTAAGATAGTCTAGTGGTGTTGTCAATTGTAGTAGTCAGAGGCAAAAAACTGTAGCTTTGTCCAACACATAGCATTAGTACATGGTAACAAGTGATAACACAGGCATGTAAATAGGTAGTGGCGGAGTGGCGCTTCAACAACTGCATAGAGGCAAGGTTGTATATGGGAAGGCCCCATGAGAATACATTTTGAGCTCGATGCAGTGGCACTGGCAAAGAGTTTAACATGTACGTGATGAGACTTAGTCCCCAAGCTCCTAGTAGACTTAGTCAAACTATGTATTTTAATTGTGTTTTACACTTTGCACTTTATCTTTCTTTATCTGATTGAAAATAATTCATAGGTGATTTCATCAAATTCTATCACTCACCTTTTATTATATTTTATTGCAAACATGGTCAAACTTAATCACCCAACCACATTTTTACTCCTATATCTAATCAAATGAGTGCACAACAGACAAGTACAATGTGTACTCTCCTATTTTATCGTACTTGTAAACGTGTTCTCTTGTAGTCTCTTGTGTGTGAGTATTTGCATTGCTATGTGACCATATTAATTAGTATCAAAGCCTAATGTTAGGGCTTTTGGAATTCTTCAATTTCAATCATTTGAAGGTTGTCCCTACTGGAAATTCTTCTCAAACTCTCATTTTCCAGTGCTCAAGTGATCCACAATGCAGCAACACCTCCTCTTGGTTTTCAAGTAGCTAGCACATGGGTTGCACCCTATCACTTTTTGCATTGTCCATTTTCTAGTAGTTGGGATACTTATCATTTTTTTAGACCAAATTGCCAGTCATGAGCCTAGTCCTTATACTTTAGTCAGATGTTTCTCAGAGCACATCAGTAGGNATATATATATATATATATATATATATATATATATATATATTCAACTGGATCATTCAAGGTCAACAGTTGTGGGGCCACCCTTGTCACAATGAACAACCCCAAGAACAAAACACGGTCTATAGGGATTTCTGGTACAGCAACAGGTTACAGGTTCATCGGGTTATAGATTCATCAAGTTACAGGTTACAGGTTACAAGTTCACAAGTTACAGGTTCATCAGTTTCAGGGACACAGTCTATAGGGATTTCTAGTATAGGGACAGGTTCACGGATCACAGGCTCAAAGGTTACACCTTCAGGTGATTCAAATACACACGGTTCAGGTTCAGGTTCACCAAGGATAGGATATTAGACCGTTGTTACTTCTTCAGGGAGAAATTTGTCTAATGAGGATGTAGAGGAGGGTGTACCACAAGATGCTACTATCAAGAAGAGAAAGCCAAGTTGGCTTAGGGAGCTTGTGAAGGAAGCAGAGGAGTCTGTGGGGCCACCCAAGCGGCAGGCCAGAGAGAGCAAGGCACCTGATAGATTTTCCAGCTACATGGCACAGGTGACTAGCTTGCGTGAGTGCCTACTACTTATGAGGAGGCTTCCATACACCAAGTTTGAAGAGATGCCATGATGGAAGAGTACAAAATTCCATCATGAAGAATGGGGTGTGGAAAGTGGTTCCAAGACCAAAGGGGAAGTGAGTTGTGACTTCCAAGTGTATCTACAAAATCAAGCATGTTGCAGATAGCCGCATCGAGAAGTACAAAGCTCGGTTTGTAGCACAAGGGTTCTCACAGGTAGAGGGAGTTGATTATGATGAAATCTTTGCGTCGATTGCTAAAAAAAATTTCAACCAAAGCAGTGATCTCCGTTGTGGCAGAGATGGGTTGGAGGATCCATTAGATGGATGTGAAGACTGCTTTTCTCAACGGCCTTCTACAGGAGGAGGTATATCTAGAGCAGCCACAGGGCTTTGAGATTTATGAGAGAGATTCTCATGTTTGCAAGCTGAAAAAGGCCTTGTATGGTCTGAAGCAAGCTCCCCGGGCTTGGTACTCGAGGATTGATTCTTATTTGCTTTTGATTGGGTTTCGGAAGAGGAGGCGAAGCCCAAACTTTACTACATTGTGGTTGGAGGTGTTTCGCTCATTCTTTTGTTGTGTGTTGATGACTTATTCATTACAGGAGGAAAGCACCTGATTGAGGCTTGCAAAAAAGATCTTGCTTCAGAGTTTGAGATGACCAACCTTGGGTTGATGCACTACTATTTAGGCATGGAGGTGTGGCAGGAGGATGGACATGTTTTTTCCTGGGGGGAGGAAAATATGTTCCAGATGTTCTAAGGAGATTTTGGATGGAGGACTGCAGACCCATGTCCACACCCATTATCACCAACTGGAAGAGGCTCCATGCTTCTGAGGGAGAGTTGGTGGATCCTACTTTGTTTCATCAGCTTATTGGTTCGTTGATGTATCTGGTCAATACCAAACCAGATATGAGTTTTGCAGTCAACACTCTCAGTCAGTTCATGGTGGAGCCCAAAAGAGTGCACTAGACGGTTGCAAAACATATTTTGAGATACCTTGTTGGGACTGTAGATTATGGTCTGGATTACAAGAGGTCAAGTGGAGTGGACTTGGTTGGCTTCACGGATTCAGATTGGGAAGGCAGTGCTTCGGACCGGAAGAGCACTTCTGGTTGTTGTTTCAGGTTGGGCTCGACAATTGTGTCGTGGTTCAATTGGAAGCAAAAGTCTATTGCTTTGAGTTCTGCAGAGGCTGAGTACATGGCAGCCAGTCAGGCTAGTTGTGAAGCATTGTGGCTTCGCAAGTTCATGGTTGATTTATTTGGTCAGGAGTTGAGGCCTACTATCATTCACTATGACAATCAGAGTTGCATCAGGCTCTCTAAGAACCCAGTGTTTCATGACAGGTCAAAACACATTGAAATTAGATACCACTTCATTAGAGATTATGTCCAGAGAGAAGCTGTAGAGTTACAGTACATTTCTACAAATGAGCAAGTAGCAGATATTCTCAAAAAGTATTTGGGAAGAGGAAAGCACATACATTTCAGAGACAAGATGGGAGTGGTGAAAAACACCTTCCTCGGTAAGAGGGAGTGTTGAAATTTTACCAAGGAAGTGTTTGTGCACTCGTGCCTTGGGGTGGGCAAGGACACTTTAAATGTGGTCCCTAGCCAAATTAAAAGGTGAGAATGAATTTATGACAAAGTGACCTTTTAATAAATGTCTGAGTTTATATTTTAAAAGTGACTTTATGAGTATTAATGATGGTGTGCATTAAATTCTCATTATTTAATTAAAAAGTGGTTTTTTAATAAGGAAATGATATGGGCCCTAGATCTCATGTAGTTGGATTTTGATCTAAGCCATTGATCTCAAGGTGGAAGTTACTTAAACAAAAAGGGCTTGGGAAAAGAAAAGAGAGATCATTGTTCACTTTCAAGAGAGAATTTTGAGAGAGAAGAAACAAGAGAAAACTAGAGAGAAGAAACCCTTGCAAAATTTCCAAAACCAGGAAGAGAAAGGAGGGCACGAATTTTGAGACAGTTGTAACAGCAAAATGGCACAAATCCCAAGGTAGTCGTACAGCAATTAATGCAAGCAAACCGTACAACAATTAATGCATGACGTATAGTCTGTACAATATGAATTTCGAGGTGAGAGAAGGCACGATTTTCGAGGCAAAAATTAAATATCCGTACAGCACAAATTTCGAGATAGGTACAACATTTATTGTTGTTCGTACAGTTGACCGTACAGCACAGATTTTGAGGCAGTGTGCACAAAAATCGAGGCATCTGTACCGTCACACGTGTGGTAGAATTTGAGGGTTACATACAGCAGGTGTTCAGGGTTTTGTTTTGGCACAATTTTCGAAATGGAAAAGAGATAAGTACTGTTGTATTTTGTTGAATAAATTGTCTCTGAAGAAATAATAAAATCTCTCTAAAAACAGGTTTTCTTGGGTCAATTCGACCAAAAATATGAGCACTTAATTTTCATGTGGCTGAATTTAAATTTTTGAGTAAGAATTTAGGGCTGCCAAAATTTTCAGAATTGAAAAGAAGAAAAGAAATCTCATGTGTTTTTGTTTTTAGTTAAATTTTTAAATTTTAATGCACATGTAAATGTTGGGGTTTGAGCATTAAACCATATGTTGAACTGAAACTGAAACCGAGTTGGAGTTCTTGAAAATTTCCACCAAGTGGATACCATGGAAACTTCTATTACTCATACATGTGGGGCTATTCGTGTGTGGACTTTAAAGAAGAATCTAGAGGGTCCTGTTACGGCCTAGATTGTTTGCAGCGTGCTCTTCAGGATGTGCCAAAGTGAGGGGGTCTTTTGCCATTGTAAAAGGTCAAGGCTATTCTTTCTTATGTAAAAGTATTGGCCAAAAGGAGCTCAAGACCATTGGTCTGGTCAAGGAAAGTCCTCTTGGTTCTCATTTCAAGGAGTGTTGGCCTAGTGGCTCTGCTGACTACACCTTAATGAGCAGAAGTCCCTCATCGTGTTGAGTATTTATGCGATGGGCGAGTGATCCAGTGCACCTTGGGATGAATCCATTAAGACACGTGGCTCAAAGGCTCCTAGCCATGCTTGTGTTTATGCTAAGTAGGGGTGATTGCGCTTGTAAGGGTTGTCATACCCGCATTAGCACACCTCATCTATGCCCACTTGAACCTCTCTTTTGATGTATTAACCCTACACTTTGTCTACTAGAGTAAAATGATGATGATATCATCATATGAAGAAAGCCTTACCTTTCTAAAAAGGAGGACGTTGAGGGAAAATCACATAGTTAGGGTTAGTTGGGGCATGGCATCCTCCTTTAAGCTCAATATCTCACTTGGTTGAAGCCATTTGTATCATCTTATTGTTATTTTATGTCATTTTGCAATTTAGTCCTCAGCTTGTGGGTGACAAACCCTAATTTTGAAATATTTTATCGTTTAGTAAGATAGACTCTAAAGTTAAAGAGGTTAGGTTGCTCCATATAAATAAAGAGCATCTCCTTGTCATTTGTAGCAAGACAAGGGTTCAAATATGATCTTATTACTTTTTCTCTTAGTATGTTCGAGCTTCTAAGGCATGCTCACCTCTCTATTTCGCATAATTTTCTTGTGATGAAGGTTGGATGATGAAATTTCTAGGGTCTTTCTATCTCTTAAGGTTGATCCATTGAATACTTGTTATAACTCAAGGCTAGGGAAAGACCTAAGACATATCTCTTACTCTTGTCTTGGTGTATGTGGTAAGATCTTTTAATTATCTTGTTTAACGTTGTCCTTGTGTACCTTAAGTGAGGCAAGTTAGGGTTTTGCTTGCATCTTGTCCATCTTGTTTGAGGAGACTTTCCTCTTGAAAGAGCTCTCTATAGTTGGGCATTGGAATTCATTGTTTTCCCTAATTAGGCCAAGGCCACTTTGACCTATTTAGGGTTACTAGTCTTTGCCCTAATTGGTAAATCTTGAATAGCCAAATTGAGAAGGGGCAATAACCTTTATTTCTTATTGCCCTAGGGTAAAGGACTAAGGTCTAACCCCTTCTCTTCTTCAACCCTTTTTTAATCAATTTTTTGTTGTGTTGTATATTACAAAAATACAAAAAAATATAATATTTGGAAAACCTTAAAATATAGAAAATTCATGTCTCAAAAAATATAGTAAATTTTGGAATTGTGCCCTAGTAAGTTTCCTGGTAAATCCTTAAGGGCATCTCTTTCATGTGGTTGGATTGAGAATTATATCGTATTTTGTGTTATCTAGGGCATTTTTCAGATCTCGTATAGCAGGTACAGCAAGCAAGTACATCAATCAAACCAACGAGCTTTGAATTCCTATGAAAGCAAGGAAAGGTCCTAGGATTTACCACTAGGAGTTGGACATCAAGTGGAAGAGTTTAAATGGGTCCACCATCCATTTTAAGGCTTGGTTAGGGCTTAAACCAGATCTGGTTAGTCATTTCCAAATCTGATTCAGTGGCTTCTTCTGCCCTCTTGAGGTTTGGCATTTACCCTAATACTGAAGGTACTTTTGATATGGTAAGTTGGCAATGTTTTGGTTGGTTTTTCATCAAGTGTTATTAATTGTTGTAATTTCATAACAGTAATAAGATATTGAGGTTATCTATCTTGAAATTCATAATAAAGTATTATAACTCCTCCCTCTCACTTAGTGTCATCATATGTTTCATTGTTTTGATTTCACAAGGCACTAGTCTTAGCCAAGAGGTTGCTTGTTAAGGGTATTTGTGTTGTTGGAGTGATTGCAGATATCATTCATCGATATCAGGAACTCCCTCTTAGTCTTAGGAGCTTACCTAAAGTGTTGAGAAGTTGGGGTTGTGGTGGCATTGGGCGCTAGCTTCTCCCATGCTTACCACTCATTGCATCGGGATCCGTGACCTCAATCAAGGGTGCTAATTTGAGCGGTAGCATTTTTTAGCGTTGTTGCCAAGAACACTCAAAGATTATCGCATGACAGTTGGGGCATGCTGCTTTGGTCAAAGTTTTCATACCCCTGGCAAGAACAACAAATTTCTGTTGCCAAATTTCTGTGGTGATAGATTATTGTTGATGTAATCAGAGAAACCACAGTATCGAAATGACCAAGTCGACGTTTCGAATCCATATCAGGATCCATCATCAGGACAAGTCGAATGTGGAGAGAGTGAGAACCCAAGTTAAATACTGGAACCGGTAGGTCGGCTGCGAGGACTAGGGTTTGCTAAGTCGAACAATATTTTTAATTTTAATTGGTTTCAAAGTGTGCGGAAAATTTAATCCCTACAAATTTGGTAAAAGGTTGAGGTAAGTTTTTGCTTTGTACTTTGATGAGATTATTGTTAAAGACTAACCTTGCATGTCTTATCTAGCAAAGTACCAGGATATCAAAGATTTGCTTATAGTAAAGTGTATGCCAACCGGTCAAACCTCAGCTTAGTCAAAAAGTAGATCAACAAATGTCACTAGGGCTTAACCCTGCTTCCCAGTAAACCAAGTCTTAGGGTGTCCTCAAACCCTTACACATACAACTTCGTCATCTCTCTGCTAAAACAAAAAGAAACTTCCTGTTACCACCAAAATTATCTGCTGCCACCGAAATCGTTTGCTACCACCCAAATCATCTACTACCACCCAAATCGTCTACTACCATTGAAATCATCTATTGTCACCGAAATAGTATGTTGCACCGAAATAGTGTCTATTGCCACCGAAACTGTCTGTTGCGGCCACTGAAATTGTCTGTTGTCACCGAAACTGTCTGTCGTCACTGAAACTGTCTGTTGTCACCGAAATTGTCTGTTGCCACCGAAACTGTTTGTTGTCATCAAAATTGTCTGCTATCACCGAAATTGTCTGGTGCCACCGAAATTTTCCTTTAGCCAAGAGAAGATCTCAGTGCACTCACACAAAAATCAAAGCCCCATCTCCACCGATTGTACATACCAAAATGAGGGTGTGTTATGTATTATTTATATAGATTTTGATCCCAAAATAATGTAATTTTAATTTTTAAAATTGTGGAGCCGACTTACTAATCAGTATATTTTTTTTTTTTTTTTTTTTTTTCATGAGAGCATACTTCCTTTTTGTTTGTCGACTTCAAAGGTCTTCATCATAAAGTCAATGGCTTCTTTAAAGGCTCACGACCTCCATCAATGCACATACCAAGGTCTTCAACAATATGCGCAAGGACTCCTATTGGCATGCACAAAGGTCTCTTCATAGTCTTGTGGGCTTCTTAACAACACAAAGGCCTCAAGCATCCAAAGGCTTCAATAATACATCAAGGGCTCACACACATGAGCCACAAGTCATCTTCAATGGTCATCATGTCACCCAAAACAAGGGTATGCTCCACACCATTAAGCCATCCAATGACGTTATGTACTATGATCACCACCAAGGATACCATCGTCGATATTACATGTGTGTGGGATCAAACATCATCTTCATCATTTCTTCATGGGTACAAAGATCAATAGTCGTGGGTATGCACATGACCTCAAGACCAAGGCATATGTGCCATAGGGCATCATCATGACCATATCAACCCATAACATGCAAGCAAGTGTGCCCAAGTGTCCAAGTGCCATCACACCACCATATAAGTGGGTGCCAAGCCTTTCTCATGCCTTAGGACCATCTCCAAGAGTTCCAAAACCCCATGACCACATCATGTCCTTTAAGGCTATAAGGACCATTAATTCACCAAGTGTGGGTCCAAGGACTTCTTCAAAGGCTTCTTCATAAAGCAAGAGGATTCATGGACTTCTTCAACCACCTCAACCACATAAGAGGACCTCCAGGGGTCAAGATCCATCATGCCACCTCCTGTGGGGTTTCCAAGCCTTCTCCCAGGGTACTATGACCCCATCAAAGCATTAATGACCACAGAATAGGTCATTAATGCTTCTTCAACCCATCAAGGGCTTCTCCATCCTCTACAAGGGCTTCAGCACCATAACAAAGGCTTTCAACATCATCTACGAGGAGTTTCTCCAAGATCCAATCTAGTGGGTTCAAGGACCTTGCAAGACTTGACAAGGTGCTCCAAAGCACAACTCATCTCTGTATAGACTTCGCACTGTAAGAGGGACTTGGTGGCATCAATGACTACCTAAGGGGCCACTGAAAGTCTCATGTTGGCATCAATGACAATTCAATCAACAATCTCCCCCTTTGTCGTTGATGACAACAACTCATGCTCCCTGTGCGAGCATGCTCCCCTTTTGTCTTCATCTCTCTCCCCTTTTGACATCAATGGCAAAGGGTGACCACATATCTGCATCTAAAGGTACCGATCACTGCTCCCCCTAACAACATGCACGATCCTAGGACCTGTCTGTATACTTGGAGTAGACATCCTTTCTCCTTTGAGTTCATTCTCCATCCTTATGAACTCAAGGTGTGATAAGGTCTTTGAGAGAACTTAGCTTGGCTTGCCATATGGCAGCCATTCTCCCTACATTGATCAACCTCTCCTATATGTAACTGCTCAGTCTTCTTCATCCATACTTGCTTCTTGGCATTTGTCTTTTCAGCAATTGTTCCTTTATCTTTATTGGCTTTCCTTGATGAGTTGTATGAGAAACTTCTCATGGATTGTTTCTGTGTACTTCAACAGTCTTGAGCTTTGTGCCCAAAGCCACTGCAACCATAACATCTCATCATACGACAATATGCAGCAATGTGACCAACATGATTGCATGTCCAGCACCTAACTAAGATGTTGGAACTTCCAACACTTCTTAGATCAACTTCATTCCTCCATACCTGAGAGTATCCTTGATTGCGAGCCTTTGTCTTTTGATCTTCAAATCTTTCTGTATTGGTCTTCTTCCAAGGTTCATTGGTTCTTCTTGTTGATGTGTATGAAGGATTCCTCCTCGATTGACTTCTTTGAGTTCAACACTCTTGGGATTTGTGACCAAACCCACTACAAGTGCAGCATCTCAATGTGTGACAAGTAGCAGCAATATGTCCAACTTGGTTATATGTACAACATCTAACTTTGTCACTGGGACTTCAAGCAATTCTTCTTCCATAGGGTCTACAATCCATAGCCTTATGAGCAAAGTTAGAACAAGAAAAACAATAACCATTAAAGTCATTTTCATATCTAGGACTTTGGTTCCATATTGGAGTTGTTTCTTCTATGAGCTTGCTTTGAGAAATAGACCTAACTCCTTGATGCATTCTTGAACTTCCAAAGTCTTTGTTGTCATGTGTAGGTGCATGGAAAGCAGCTTTGGACAATGATGGACCTACTTCTGGAGTCTTAGGAGACCAAGTGCCATCTTCAAATTTGTCTCCTTCCTTCTTGTAACCAAGGCCAGACTTGTCAAATGGAGATCTTTGACAATCCTAGGATAACTGAGCTGTTTTTGAATTTGACATATGCATCAGTCTTTTCGTCTTTCTTTGTGAGACCAATTACCTCCATCCCCAGCTTTTGGATTGTGTGCTCCTTTTCTTCTAACTGATTCTTCAAGATTTCTTCTATCCTCTTGGATTCCTCCAGCTGAGTCTTCAAATCAAGATTGGTCTTTCTAGTTTCTTCAAGCTCTTCTAAGCCTTCACAAGGATCTTCTTGTTCTTCCTTTTGATTGATCAATTCTGTCTTTAGTTGCTAAACTCCAACATTCTTGTCTTTCAGCTAATCCCGCAACTCTTCATCCTCATGTTTGAGCTTTACAAGCAATACTCTCATTGTCATGGTCTTCTGTTGATATTCATTCAAAGAATCCAAGATTCTCCTTTTGAACCTTATGAATTCACTATGGTTCAGATTTATTGTGTTCAAGACCCAATTGGCTTTGAGATCAATATTCAGCAAAGTGAGATGTATCTCGTGTGTAGCTTTTGACAGATCTTCATCATCTTCTGCAAGAACCTTCTCAATTTCATCACACATGCTATCATTACAATCAAAAGAATCCATACCTTTACTGGAGTCCACTTCTTGATTGACCTCTTCCGGAAGCTTGACTTCTAATTCCTGATCCGTCTTTTCGGTGTCTATTCTTCCCTTTTGATACTCGCTTTCCAACTTGAACCAAAGGTCTTAAGTTGAAGTGTACTCTCCTACACTTTCTTTCACTGAGCTGGGAAGTCCATCCATGAGGAACTTCAAGGTTGTAACATTGTCTTTCTTTGCTTCTTTCTGTGCAGCGACCTTGCCCTTCTTATTGGATGGAGTGGGTGGATTGATCACAATCTCCCAAACACCAAACTTCTTCAGATATGCCTTCATCTTGCTCCTCCAACTAAAATAGTCTGTCATACCAAGTATAGGCACATCACTGCTTGATGACTCTGATTTTGTCTCCATTGTGTGTCCACGGATCTCCTTCAAGCTTGCAAGGCTTGTGACGAAGGCCGACTCTGATACCAATTGTTGGACACAATGGTCACATTGAGAGGGGGGTGAATCAGTGTGTGAGCAATTTAAACCTTTTTCACCTTCTATCAATCAATCAGAGTTTATCAAGCATTATGTTATGAATTGCATCATCAACTAAATCAACTATTAGCCATAAACACAATAATCACATCATAAAGAAACACAAGAATATGTGTAAGGTAAACTTTATTTATTTTCAATGGAACACTTCAATCTTCATGATTACAATCAGCACCAACTAAAAAGAAGAGCACCAACTCTTATGACAAGACCTAGCCTAGTTTTCTTAGCTCCAACTAAGAATGGTTAAGGAATCCAATCCCAAAGGTTGCAAGATTCTGCTTGCAGTATGATGTCAATCCAAAACAACTATGTTCAATATCTCAATCACAACTCAAACAACTTTTGCGCATCATCAACCTGTTGTTACAAACATGTCAAGTCATCCAGAATGCATCCAATTCAATCTGACATTGTTGCCACTCATTAACTGTTGCTCATTACCCCTGTCATCAACCTATCAAATCTAAAACCACTATTTCCACAAAAACAACTATTGCTCATGCCATTCATCAAGAGATCTGCTCATATATTTCTCATACCATGATATCAAAGATTTGCTTATAGTAAAGTATATGCCAACTGGTCAAGCCTTAGCTTAGTCAAAATGTAGATCAACAAATGTCATTAAGGCTTAACCTTGCTTGCACATACAACTATATCATCTCTCTGCTAAAATAAAAAGAAACTTTTGTTGCCACTGAAATTCTCTATTGCCACCGAAATCATTGGTTGCCACCGAAATCATCTACTGCCACCGAAATTGTCTGCTACAACCAAAAAAAATTGTTGTCACCAAAATAGTCTGTTGTCATCGAAATCGTGTCTACTGCCACCGAAATTGTCTGCTACCACCAAAATTGTTTGATGCCACCGAAATTGTTTGTTGCCACCGAAACTGTTTGCTATCATTGGAACTATCTGTTGTCACCAAAATTGTCTGTTGTCACTGAAACTATTTGTTTCTACCAAAACTGCGAAACTGTCTGCTATCACCGAAACTGTCTGCTATCACCGAAACTGTCTGCTGCCACTGAAGGTTTCCTTTAGCCAAGTGAAAATCTCAGTGCACTCACACGAAAATCAAAGCTCCATCTCCACCGATTGTACATACCAAAATGAGGGCGTGTTATGTCTTCTTTATATAGATTTTTTATCCCAAAATAATGTAGTTTTTATTTTTAAATTTGTGGAGCCGACTTGCTAATCAGTATATATATATATATATATATATATATATATATATATTAATGTTTATTTCCAAGAGAGCATACTTCCTTTTTGTTGGTCGACTTCAAAGGTCTTCATCATAAAGTCAATGGCTTCTTTAAAGGCTCGCGACCTCCATCAATGCACATACCAAGGTCTTCAACAATATGCGCAAGGACTCCTAGTGGCATGCACAAAGGTTTCTTCACAGTCTTGTGGGCTTCTTCACAACACAAAGGCCTCAAGCATCAAAAGGCTTCAACAATACATCAAGGGCTCCACACACATGAGCCACAAGTCATCTTCAATGGTCATCATGTCACCAAAAACAAGGGCATACTCCACACCATTAAGCCATCCAATGATGTTATGTACTATGATCACCACCAAGGATACCATCGTCAATATTACATGTGTGTGGGATCAAGCATCATCTTCATCATTTCTTCATGGGTACAAAGATCAATAGTCGTGGGTATGCACATGAACTCAAGACCAAGGCATACATGCCATAGGGCATCATCATGACCATATCAACCCATAACATGCAAGAAAGTGTGTCCAAGTGTCCAAGTGCCATCACACCACCATATAAGTGGGTGCCAAGCCTTTCTCATGCCTTGGGACCATCTCCAAGAGTTCCAAGACCCCATGACCACATCATCTTCTTTATGGGTATAAGGACCATTAATTCACCAATTGTGGATCCAAGGAATTCTTCAAAGGCCTCTTCATAAAGCAAGAGGCTTCATGGACTTCTTCAATCACGTCAACCACATAAGAGGACCTCCAGGGGTCAAGATCCATCATGCCACCTCCTGTGGGGTTGCCAAGCCTTCTCCTAGGGTACTATGACCCCATCAAAGCATAAATGACCACAAAATGGGTCATTAATGCTTCTTCAACCCATCAAGGGCTTCTCCATCATCCTCAAGGGCTTTAGCACCATAACAAAGGCTTTCATCATCATTAGCAAGGTCTTCAGCATCATCTACGAGGAGTGGCTCCAAGATCCAATCTTGTGGATTCAAAGACCTTGCGGGACTCCACAAGGAGCTCCAAAGCACAACTCATCTTTGTATGGGCTTCCCACTGCAAGAGGGACTTGGTGGCATCAATGACTACCTAAGGGGCCACTGCAAGTCCCATGTTGGCATCAATGGCAATTCAATCAACATTGGTCTTGGCCAAGAGGTTGATTGTTAAGGGTATTTGTGTTGATGGAGTGATTGCAGATATCAATCATCAATATCAAGGACTCCCTCTTGGTCTTAGGAGTTGACCTAAAGTGTTGAAAGGTTGGGTTGTGGTGACATTGGGAGCTAGCTTCTCCCATGTTTTTTGCTCATTGCACCAGGATCCATGACCTCAATCAAGGGTTCTAATTTGAGCGGTAACATTTTTTAGCGTTGTTGCCAAGGACACTCAAAGATTATTGCATGACAGTTGGGGCGTGTTGCTTTGGTCAATGTTTTCATACCCCTAGCAAGAACAACAAATTTGGTAAGAAGGTTGAGGTAAGTTTTTGCTTTGTACTTTGATGAGATTATTGTTAAGGACTAACCTTACATGTCTTATCTGGCAAAGCCCTGAAGAAAATACAAACAAAGTGCACTTCAAGACAAAAACTTCAGCTATCAATAACATTTTCGAGTGCTGGGGTGAGCACATCCGTCAATTAAGAAGAAGAGCTCATCTTGGCGACTCCACACATTTTTGGCATTAATAAAACGATGATATGGCATTTTATGATGAACCATGAATACATAATTGGTTCAATCCATTGTAATCTCGAGGGACCAGGTATATCTTAACCGACTCCATGGCTATGATCCAAAGAAGGATGATTGGAAGAAGTGCATCCCAAAATTTTGTGGGCATGAGGGTTCGGTTGAGCAGCATGTTATGCCATTCATGTGGCCTATTTCAAATTTAAATGTGGTCCATGAAAATGTTAAGATGAAGATGTCCATTTGTCGCTCAATCTTATGAACAATGATATATACAAACGGTATGATGGGCTTCCTAAAAAAAGAATTCATTCGCTCAAAGAATTTATCAAGATTTTTTGTGAGAGGAGATCCCTATTTCAGAGAGGATATTGGGTATCTCACTGATGAAAACACTTCTATCCCATCGCTTGAAGATGAAGCATTAGAGGAAATTTGGGGTCTAAAATGGGCCTCCTAAGAAAAATAATAAAATAATAGTTAAAATAATAAATTAATATTTATGAATTTTGGAAGAAGAGAGAATAAAACTATTTTTTCTTCGTATTTTCAGCATATTTCTGAGTGATTTTACTCAAATTTCGAGCAAGAGCAATCGTTGGATGCGAATTTCAACGAGTACCCACAATGCATACTTTTGAAGGACCCCACCCCACGAAAAATGAGAAATACATTTAAAACACGTTTTTTAATGTATTTCTTGTTTTTTGTGGAGTGGGGTCCATCTACATCCAACAAGTGCTCCCTCTCAAAATTTGAGTAAAACCACACAGAGATATGTTGAAAATACAAAGAAAATTGTTTTTAAATGACAAATATGCTAAGTCGACCATTATGGTTGACACCTTTTCTTGAAATTCTATTAGTTGGCTCTTTTTTCTAATGAAGCCCATTTTGGTTGGCTATTTTTCTTATGAGGCCTATTTTAGACACCGATTTTCCTTTAATGATAGTGATGAAGATCAACATCTAGAAATCTCTCGTGAAGAAGTCATTGTTGAAGAATGTTTCGTTCAAGATTTTGTTGAGGAAGCCAAGGAAGATGACGTATTGTGCCCTATGCTTAGAAAGGATGGTAATTTTGAGCATGAAAACCAAATAAACCCTAATTTACGAAAGTAAGGAAATGGCCAGTTCTCCTTACCATTGTTCCAAAAATTCTCATGATGTCTTGGGCCTTTTGGAAGAAAATGGTAGGATTTCTTTGCGTGATAACGAAGACAATGATTATTGGAGCTTTCTTGGCCCTCCCATCTATGATTATTAGAGGGTTGGGAGTGCTGTACTTGATCTTTTGAGCCACATATGTTCCAAGGAAGATGTTTGTAATTTTTTCCCGCCGCAAAGAAGCAAAGAGATTCTCAATTTGGATAAGCCGAAGTCGGTTTTTTATGCAAAGCGTGGGACAACATAAAAAGGATTTTCATGACAATCAAGAAGAAAATGAAGAAGCTTTTGAAGAACCAAATTCAATTGAAAAGGATGTTGAAAACATGGTTGATGAAGACGTAGTTGATGCTTCCCCTTGTATCCCTCGTGACGAAGGTTTGGTGAGCCTTCCTCTCTATTTTACTTTTGAAGACAAAAATTTTGAGGATGACAAGTGTGGGGATCTTTTTATTATTAATAATGACTGTTGCAGGTGCGATAATGTGCATTTTCAAGATGAGCATGATATGAGTACGGATTCTTGGAAATTTACTGGAAAGCCCATATATGATGCTTCCAAGGAGGAAGTTGTAAATTTGAAGACCTCAGAAAGCCTACCTTTGGTAAGATCTCTCAAGATTTGTTTCAACCATACTTGCTCACCATTGATGATGCTATGAGGCTGCATATAGAGATTTCTGCCACAGAAGTTGGACAATCAGGTTTTGTTAAAATTTCACTTAGAACTCATCTAGGACTTTCGTCAAACACTTAGCAAACACACGGATTTCAACCTCCAATAAAGACTCAACAGTAAACTGTACTTTATGAGCAAAAATACAAAATGGATAAGACCTGAAAATTATAACAGCGGAAATAAAAATGAACAAAAGACACATTCACCACATTTGATAATAGATATTTTGGGGAATGCCCCTGGAAAAACACACAAGGGGAAAACCAGCCAAGAGAGATTTCATTGAGCTCAAAGGAAAAATATTTTCTAAGTATACAACAGCAAGTTATTACAACAAAAATGCACAATAATTATCTCATAAATTGTGCCTACAGACCTCCTTGGAAAATGTGCCAAATACCAGACAAAACAAGCCTAAACTTCTGCCTTGAAATATGTGCCCATATTTCAACTGTACGGCTTGCAATGTACAGCCTCATGACGACAAATCCCTCCTTGAAAATTGTGCACAGCAAAAGTATTGATTGTATAGAATAATAACAGCAAACACCACCTTGAATTGCATTCCAAAGGGCTGCATCGGTTTTTGTGACTTCTCCATACAGTATGCCCTATACATTAACTGTTGTATGGCCCTCTCTCTTTTGTTGTATGGACCTACTCATAAATGTTGCAATCTTTCTTGGAGCGTGTGCCCTCTCCTCCTTGAGATATGTGACTCCTCTCAAGCTGCTACTTCTTTTCCTCTAGCTCTTCAATCTCATTCTTCTCTTGGAATGTGTGCCTCTTTGTCTCCTTCAAGCTGCTTTTATTAACTCATTTAGGATAACTGCCCTAACCCTAGATCTCAATGGCTGAGATTCACTCTTAGCCCACAAGATCAATGGATGTGATTTATTCCCTCATTGAGATGACTTAAATCACTCTCAAGTCACTCAAATATTATAAAGTCACTTTCACTTTACCCATAAAATAATAAAAGACCCCAACTTGACTTTATAAAATCACTTTATAAGGTCGCTTAAGTGAGAAATTTGCTCGGACTCCTACATCCTAGGCACAATAAATGCAGAAGTTCCTCCGAGCCACCAAAATGTAATAACTCTCTCCTACAGTGGATCTCAACAATCATTCTCAACCATGTCTCTCAGGGAACAATGCAGGTTTTGGACAAAAGGAAAATGGTTTCATTGCAAGCTTAGAGCAATAAAGTGTGCCCTTTCTTAGGGCAGATTTGAAGTCATTTTTTCAACCATATCTTTCAAGACTTCTTGTTGGTTTTGAAAGTCATTTGTGGCAGCAAACAGGTTTTGAAGAGCACATTCATATTGAAGACGGATTGACTTTGTACTTAAGCCATGATTCAAGCTTGGATAGATGAGGCTTGCGAAAAGAGGCTTTATCCTTGGCAAGGGTTTGAAGGCATTCATCTCTTCTATCACTCCAATTCAATTCCGATGAAGGTGATGATATCTACTCAGTTCATTATTGACATGGTCTTGTCTTGGACTATTACCAAAGACAAGGGAAGAAGCCCTAGCATGAACAATATGCTAAGATGGCTTCACTGGTGGTATGATTTCACTTGTCTTATTTCTCTCACCATGCTTAGAGTAGGTAGGTAGGTTGCATAATCTCCTACATGAGCATTCAATTTTGTCATTTACTTTTACCCATGCATTACTCTTATTGTTTATTGCATTTCATTTTAATGTGAATAAGGCAAGAAGGAAGTGTCTACCTCCAATGCATTTGACACATTTGTTGTTAGATGTGTGTGTAGGTCTACTGGTTCCAAGAGATTCTAGGGGGTTCTCATACACTCCCAAGAAGAACATATGTCTCGCAGTTGGAGGCAGTTTTTATGCCCCAAATTGTCTTTAGCGTGCCCTTCAGGATGTACCAGAGTGAGGGAGTCTGTAGCCATTGTAAAAGGCCAATGCTGGAATTTCTTATGTAAAAGTGTTGGCCTAGCAAGTCTCAAGACCCTTGGTCTAGTCATGGAAGGTCCTCCTGGTTCTCATTTCAAGGAGTGCTAGCCTAGTGGCTCTGTTGACTACACCTTGATGGGCAGAAGTCCCTCGTCATGTTGGTCATTTATGCCCTAGGTGGGTACTCCGATGCACCTTAAGATAAATCCGTTAGGACACATGGCTTAGGGACTCCTAGCCACACTTGTGTTTATGCTATGTAGAGGTAATTTTGCTTGTACGGGTTGTCATACCTACTTTAGCGCACCTCATCTATGCCCACTTAGACCTATCTTTTGATGTATTACCCCTCCTCTTGGTCTCCTAAAGCAAAAATGGTGATGACATCATCCTCTAAAGAAAGCCTTACCTGGCTAAAAAGGAGGACATTGAGGGACAAACACATCATTGGGGTTGATTGGGGCATGACTTACTCCATTAAGCTCAACATCTCACTTGGTTGAAGCCATTTGCATAATTTTATTGTTATTTTATGTCATTGTGTACTTTAGTCCCTAATTTATGGGTGACAAACCTTAACTTTGAAATATTTTATCTTTTAGTGAGATAGGCTCTTAAGTTAAAGAGGTTAGGTTGTTCCATATAAATAAAGAGCACCTCCGTCTCATTTGTAACAAGACAAGGATTCAAATATGATATTATTTTTTCACTTGGTATATTGGAGCTTCTAGGGCATGCACACCTCTCTCTTTGGCATAATTTTCTTGTGTTGAAGGTTGGATGATGAAACTTCTAGGGTTTTGTTATCTTTCAAGGTTGATCCAATGAATGGTTATTATAACTCAAGGCTAAGGAAAGACCTGATACATCTCTATTGCTCTTTTCTTGGTGGATGTGGAAAGATCTTTTAATTTTCTTGTTTGGTGTTGCTCCTATGCACCTTAAGCAAGGCAAGTTAGGGTTTTGCTTGCATCTTGCCAATATTGATTGAGGAGACTTTCCTCTTGAAGGAGTTCTCCATAGTAGCTCCTTGGAATTAATTGTTTGCCCTAATTAGGCTAAGGCTACTATGACCTATATAGGGTTACTAGTCTTTACCCTAATTGGTAAATCTTGAATAGCCAAATTGACAAGGAACATTAACCTTGATCTCTTATTGCCTTAGCGTTAAGGACTAAGGTCTACCACCTTCTCTTCTTCAACCCTTTTTTATCAAATTTATGTTGTATATATTACAAAACTACAAAAAAATATAATATTTGGAAAACCCCTAAAATATAGAAAATTCATACCTCAAAAATTATCATGAATTTTGGAATTGTGCTCATTTGGAAAAGTGTGCCCTAGTAGGTTTCTTGGTGGATCCTTGAAGACGTCCCTTTCCTATGCTTGGATTGAGAATTATACCATGGTTTGTGTTATCTAGGACATTTTTTAGATCTAGTATAACAAGTACAGCAGGTACATCAATCAAATCAACAAGCTTTGAAGGCCTCAAAAAACAAAGCAAACGCCTAGAATTCACCCCTGGGGGGTGGACATTAAGTGGAAGAGTTTAAACGGGTCCACCATCTATTTTGAGAGCTGGTGAGAGCTTAAACGAGATCTGGTTAGTCATTTCCAGATTTGATTTAATGGCTTATTCTACCCTCTTGAGGTTTGCCCCTTACCCTAATGCTCAAGTTACATCTTATATGGTAAGTTTGCATTGTTTTGGCTGGTTTTTCATCTATTTCAGAAGTGTCAATGACTGTTGTAATTTCATAATAGCAGTAAGATATTGAATTTATCTATCTTGAAATTCATAATAAAGTGTTATAACTTATAACTCCTCCCTCTCACTTAGTATCAATATATGTTTCAATGTTTTTGACTCCATAAGACACTAGTCTTAGCCAAGAGGTTGCTTGTGAAGGGTATTGTTTTTTTGGAGTGATTGCAGATATCATTCACGGATATTAGGGACTCCCCCTTGGTCTTAGGAGTTGAGCTAAAGTGTTGAGAAGCTGGGTTGTGATGACATTGGGTGCTAGCTTCTCCCGTGCTTACCCCTCATTGCACCAGGATCCATGACCATGATCGAGGATGCTAATTTGAGCGATAACAGGTCCAAAATGCTAACAACCCTAATCAAGAGTTGAGGCATGTAAAAAGTTAAAACCCCAACCCGATAAGACTCTCAAGGCATTATTAAATACTAGGCCCCTAGGATAGGAAGGGGTTCCATTCTTATTTTATTGTTCAAAGTTCCATAGTTGAGGAGAGCATCTAGGGGTGGGATATTGAAGTAGAACTAAGAAAGTAGATGATCTTGTAGCAGCCATACTGGCCACAGTGTCCATGGCAATTCCATATTGAGTGCAATTTCTTTGTATTTTCATTTCATAACTAAGAAAAAAAGAGTAAGGCATAGGCCTCACCTTCTCAATGGGTTTTTCTAGTATTGGGTTTTCTCGAGGTCCATCTTGTGTTCATTGTATAGATGGTATGTTATTCACTTAGATTATTTTATTTCAGTAATCTGTGCACTAAGCTAGTACTATTAAATCTGAAATCTACAGTAAAACATTGTACAGTAAGATAGTGCAAAATATTATCCATGGCAGTTTACAGATCAAGTCCCCTAAAGTGATTGGGGCTGAACTACATTTTTGCAACTTTTGCAGCTTTAGCACTATGTGAATATGGTAAGTCAATAGTTTTTTTCCTCCTTTTTTCTGTTGATAAGAATTTTGCATCAGTTATTGGTAGAAACCCTAGATCTACCTCCAAATCTACCGGGTCAGAAAGCCCAGTTTTCACTCCTATAGGGAAAGGAAATTCTTTCAGTCTCCCCTTTTCATCCAAACTTCTTTCCAAAATAGTGCCAAGGGGTACACTTCCAAAAACTACTTTCCAAAAGTTCAAAAGTCCATTCAATCGTTCACCTACAAACATTCAATCTTGCATCTTTGGCATATTATTATAGGCATTTTTAAACTTCTTTAATTATGTTTTAGAGACATTACAGTGAGATTAGCCTGCTGTAATTTTTGTCACAGAAACAAAGAGAAACGTATAATTTTTTCAGTTTTAATGCACAAAAATCATCAAAAGTCATTGAAAAAACCAAAAAACATCAAAAATCAGCATTAAAAACAGTCTCAATTTGCTGCTGTGATTTCTCATTTTTACATCTGATTAGCTTGCTTAATTCATCTAAGTTGCATTGGGTCACACGCCCAAACTCATAGTAAATTTCTGCATTGATTTCCATGCATTTCTAAGCCCTTGAATCATCTATTAGCTCATTGTTTTTTCTTTCTCATACGCAGACTTTTAGGACAGCAAGCTTCCATTTCAATTTAGGTTTTATTGAACATTTGTATGAATATTAGTTGACCTCTAAAGTCACTGGGATTCCTCCCTGCATTTAGCAAGCACTTACCCAAAGCGCAAGAAAATAGTGCCTGGTGACAATGCACTGTTTCTAGTTGCCTTGGAAACAAACAGTTTCAAGCATTAACAGAAAGCATTTGGGGGAATCTAAAGAAAAAAGGAAGAAACCTTAGGCGGTTAAACAGCGGGAGATCAGGCCAAAGTTGGTTGTAGGAGAAGACATGTAGGATGAGATTCAGCACTATTAAAAGAATTCCCTAGTAAGGAAGTTTCATGGAATGTTTATCTCAGAGTTGACCCAAGTGCAATGAACAGACAAAAAGGAAACCAGTGCTAGGATATATTCCAAGCTTCCACATCATAGCAAACAGTCGTATTAAATTCATTTTCAAGCAAAAGAAGGGCATGGATATCACTAAATCTAAGCAATAGTTCTAGAGTACCTTCTTTCTGTCACTAATAGCATGGGAACCAGTCTTTTGATCCCAACCGAGAGCTGGTGCCTTCACACACCCTCTGGGTAAAACTTCTAGGGCTTTTAATTGAGCTTTGGCAAGACAATCGAGCTAGGATAGTTTATCTATTTTGGTCCAAACTATCTTGTTTCTTCTAACAAAAATTGTAGTTAAAATGTGCGTTGAGATGGATGTTAGGGTGGGCCTCCCAAACTTCGTAGAAATATCATATGCAGGGTGAAGTTTTTCTCAATCCATTAGACTACCAAAACATCCCATTTCAGTGCCATTAGTGCTGCCAGTATGGTTATTTAAAGTAAGAATGCCCTTCAAGGAAGGGAAGCAGATCGGTTGGCAAGACAAAGGCTACTTAGAGATTGTTTTCCCATCATCGGTTGAGGAGAGCACTGGAGGCAATCAGGGTTTAAGCCCTAGGGCAAAAGAATCCCCTGCGATTCATAAGGCAGATTCCTCACCACAAAAGGGGGGCAACCAAACTCAAGAATTACATCAAGAAAATACTCAAGGTGACGGGGATTTGCAAAAAGCCACAATAAGTGATTCTTCAGTAGGAGAGCTAGATTACCCACAAAAAAGGGTGAATGCTAAACCATTGCCCTTAGGAGGGAAGGTCCCAAACTCTACTCGGGAGCTGACCAGGATCAAACTCAAGGAGCGCTAGACCAGTCTATCAAATAAGGAAGGAAAGTAGAGGAAGTTGCTTTGGACCATTTAACAAATGAAGAAAAAGATAGAGGAAGGAATCTGATTACTGATTTTGTCTCCTCCTGAGATAAGTAAGGAAAATCTGCTCCATAGATAGAAGAATTTCAAGAGGTAAAAACTTTATATGGCCCAAGTGAAAAAAAGGAGTTGAGGTACCATTAAAGATCAGCAAAACTATTTTTGCTGACTCTCAAGATGCAGAGGTAAAAGGAGGGTTCCAGTTGGGATGGAGGTGATCAAGAGATGAGCCTCTGAGGGGAAATAAAATCCCATATTCGTCTAGCAAAGGAAAAGGCAGAGCAAGAAGTCAAGGGAGGAAAACAGTGCACAATTCCCAGGAACCTTAAAGCATGGAAGTCCATGAAATAAGTTAAAAAATGATATTGCTATCTACAAACGTTCGAGGGTGGTTGCATCACACAGAAAAGGTGCAATCCATAGATTAGTAATTTCTAACAATGCTAATGTTGTTTGTTTGCAGCAAACAATGGTGACAAGTAATGTGTCCATTGATTCCTTAAAAAGTGTATTAAAAGATTGGGACTTTGTAGCTCTGGACTTAGAGGGAAGGTCATCTTTGATAACGGGGTGGAACAAGAAGTGCAAGATAATAAGTTCAGAATTAATTCAGTTAGGTATTAGAACAGAACAATCTTTGCACTTGGGTCTGATTTCCAACATTTTTAATATATATGACCCATATGGTAATAGGAAGGAGTTCCAGGAAAAATGGTTCAAATTTGGGTGATGTATCAGAAGTGGCAATGTAAATTTGCAATAGTAGGCAGGAATCGAAACTTCATGATGAGGAGAGGATAGATTTGGGGGCAAGGATCCCACGACAGACTCTTTAATCAACTTTTTAATCCATAAATCTGAAGACATAACTATTTGTGATGTGAAACCAGTAAATCTTTGTGACGTGGAACCAATGAACTGACCCCGACATGGAAAAACAATAGATTTTAAGGGATAAGACTCTAGAAGAGGCTTGACAAATTTCTAGTTTCTGATTAAATATTGTCTAATACAGGAGAGTCAAATTTTAGGTTTGTCAAGGGGGTTTCTCTTACCGCTCTCTTATCTTTCTTCAATTAAAAAATGATAAACTCAAGCCTCCAACACCTTTCAAATTCAATTATAATTGGCTTCAGGATGAAGATTATAAAGAAGTGGTTCAGAAGGAGTAGATGTTGTGGGGGTGGCATAAGAAGCTTTTCATTCTATTGAAACAGAGAAAATGCCAACCTTCATCATAAAGCTAAATCTATCAAAGGCCTATAATAGGGTCTCATGGTTATATATCAGCTTATTACTCATTCATGTTGGTTTTTGTCTTCCTCTGGTTAGCTGGATAGAGGGTTGTCTTAACTCAATATCACTCACAGTTTTGGTAAATGGGTCAGCAATTCACTTTTACAAGCCTACCAAAGGGCTCAGACAAGGATGCCCCTTATCCCCACTGATATTTCTCCTTGTGGTTAAGGGAATAAGTCAGCATTTGATTCTCCAAACAAGGGAGGGGGAATTAAAAGGTATAAGGATGGTAAAGCAGCACATCTTAACCCATATGTTCTCTTCATAGACAATTTGTTACTAATCGAGAATGGTTCAGTTGGGGACGCCTTGAAATTTCATGAAATATTAGAGCTATATATGAAAGCTACAGTATGATGATTAATGAGCAGAAATCATCACTAGTGATGCATAAGGTAGTGGGGGAGCAGATTAGGTTACTCGAAACAATATTCCGTTATGAAGAAATTCCTTTTCAGAAAGGGGTAAAATACTTGGGGTTTAAGATGAGTATCACTTTAATGATTAGTAGAGGATAGAGGCCTCCTGCAACAAGTGGCTGTCATTGGGAGGTCATTTGACACTTGTAAAGTCTATCCTCAAGGCAACCCCAATTTATTGGCATTCTATTGCTCATATTCCATAGGGATTGGAAAGAAGATAAAAAAGAAAAAATTTAATTTCTTATGGTGAGGAGGGAAAGACTTGGCTTAATAGCATGGATAAACTGGTGAAGAATTTCAAAACTTAAGAATCTATGGCGCTGGGGCTTGAAAAAATACCATTATTTTGTCAAGCCTTGGCAACAAAAAATTAGAGGAGATTATTCAAGGGCAAAGGCCTTCGGCATGAGATTTTGCAAGTGAAGTATATTGAGCCATTTTAATTTGAAAAATGGATAAGAAAGGAGCCCAAAAGTCATAAAAATGTTCAATTGGGTGGAAAGCTTTGATTGAGTCTTTTTCCATAATTGGCTCCTCGCTGGTACAGAGGATTGTTGAAAATAAGAAGGTTTGCATGGGAGAGGACACATGGGTTTCAATAAAAGGGTATTTCAAGTTTCTCAAGTTCTAAGATAGCATGGTGGTGGCACATCATCTGAAAGCTAAAAGCAGTTGTGAAGGCAAAGATCTTCTTCTAGCTAGCTCTTTTGAACAAAGTGCCCACTTGGGACTTTCTCCAAAAGGGGGTTAAACAAGGACAAAGCATGTGCATTCAAATTCTTTAGAAGAAGCATTCAAATTCTAGTATAAGATAAGGAGGTATGAGAACTAAAATCCTTTCTTATAGCTATTAGCTGGGCAATCAAGAGGTCCAAAAATGAAATTACATTTCAAAATGTTTCATACACTCCACAGCAAGTATTTTATAGAGTTAAATTCTATCTCAAGGAATACAGAGATCCTATGAAGGAGAGACACAAACAGCAAGTAGATCCTCTTGTGATCGATGAGTTGTTTCCATGGGGTTTTTTTATTGTGCTTCGACCAGGAATCCAAGCAAATATGGTGCAAGGAGTTCTCTTTATTGGAGTCTTGTGCATCATATTTCTCTCATTGGGCACTGGTAGAGGATCCAACAATTGCACAACAAATCTATAGAGATTCTAAAGTTTCAGTGAAATGGATCAACGGCAAATTATCCGTACATAATTTAGTTTTTCAAGCAATGATTGACCATGTTACACCCCAGATCGTCCACAGCATGCTTGCCAAGATATACCAAAGCGAGGGTGTCTTTTTCCAATGCAAATGGCCAAGTTTGGGCTTGTTTATGTAAAAGTGGTGATCTAGCAAAAATCGAGACCCATGGTCTAGTCATGGCAAATCCTCTTAGTTTTCATCCCAATAAGTGTTGGCTTGGTGGCATTCTTAACTGCCTCTTAATCGGCAGAAGTCCCCCATCTTGTTGGGCCATTTAATCCCTAGGTTGGTGTCTGATGCTTCTTGGGATGGGTCCATTGGGACACATGGCTTAGGGGCTCCTAGCCACACTTATGTTTTGTTATGTATGGGGTGATTGTGCTTGTAAGGGCTGGCATACCCTGTTTAGCACACCTCCTTTATGCCCACTTGGACCTTCCTCTCCAATATATGACCCCTCCTTATTAAATTATTGAGCCATTGATCCACAGGAAAATGAGAGCAATTTAGAGGTGAAATGTGCAGTGGAATATCAAGAACAATGTACACTAAACAAGACAAATTTGAGACAAATCTAATAAGAATTGATCAGTTAATTACAACATTAATCTTCATTATTCCCAGCAGTATACAACAGTGTTACAATATGGAGAATTCGAATCTACCAACTAAAGTGGACTGACTGGCTAATTGAGAGTGTCTTAATCACTGTATGGGAGCCACTAGTCTAACTCCTAATGTCTAAATCGGTCTGACAATCAGTTAAACTAGTTAAACCAGTTAAACTGATGAGGTAGGTGGAAAAAGGCACCACTTCCCCATGCAGCCATGCAAAACTGGCGCTAGACTAACTAAGAGTGATATAACTGAATGTAACTGAAGGTTGACTCAGCATAACTGCCTACCTACCACAACCAACTGATAGAGGTTGTCGGTGGCACTCAGAGTGGCTCCTATAATGTAGGGATTGGTCTCAGAGGCACATAAACTCATGCATGAACATGCAATAAGTGGCAGTCAACCTCTATATGTGTTTCCCACATTCTCGTACAGTAATAATGTCTCCCTAAGCTAGACAAGATGATCAAATAGACTATATATGGACAAGGGAGGATTGTATAATCCTAATACCCCCCCTTAATCCTAACTTCGACAACTTGGGCCCTGGCAACTAGCCCAAAAGTCACCCATACAATCTAAAAGAGTTAAAAGTTGCTTAATAAACTAAGGGAAATGGGGAAAACCTCATGGGAAAAAAAAACCCTCAAAATAAGCAGTGAATCAAGAAAACAAGCTATACTTAAGAGAAAAATTTCCTCTTTGGATAAAAACTTGTAAAATGTTGTTGCAATTTGCAGCTCTATGGAGCAGCCATGCAGAATCATGGTTCTTCTATGCATCAACATCCTAGGACTGTGCATGTGAACCTTTCCATCTTTTTCTGATCTGTTGAATGTTACTTTTGTCTCTTCTTTCTGGAGGAGGAATGGAATGATCCATTTTGTTCTCCAGTGGGCCAAATTGTGGATCATTCGCTATCATCAAGTAGCATCTTCCTGGAAGTTTGTTGCACCACTCTGTATGTAGCGAATTTGTGTGAGAGAGTGCAAAATAATCATTATGATACTGGGACCTCGTTTTTCTTCTATCATCTGGATCCCCAGCATTATTGCCAACTGCTTCAACGAGCTTTTCAGCGCATTTAGGCTTCTGATTCGAAATAGGAGCTGGATCTGGATCTGGATCATCTTGATGTACAATCTCAATATCAAGATCAGAGTTCCTCATCTTCTGAAACTGAAATCTTAGACAACATATCATTATCTGCAAATGGAGATGAAAGAGAGTTTATACCTCCCCTTTCGAATGGTTGTTGAGATTGTGTTGGAGCTGAGTATGGCAGAAAGTGTGAGAATTCATATGCCTTGGAGGCATAGTTTGCAACGCCCTTTGCTATAATCTTCCCAGTTGAGATATCTGAGATCTCCACTGAGTCAAGACCAAATACAACTTGTTTTGGCGAGCCAATATGTTTCATCTAATAAACAGATAACAAATTTGCTGCAAGAGAGGGCACATAGAGTACATTCTTGAACTCACCACGTTAGATTTTAATAGAACCTATACCTGCTACTGGGATCTGTGAATTATCCCCCATATGAATGTTAGGTCCTCATGAGAGATTGAGAGTGGTGAAGGATTCCCTGAAGGCATCTATATGGTTGGATGCTCCAAAATCTATCAAATAAGCCTTCAACTGAGTGAGGCTTGCCTTCAAGGCATGGCACCTCTCATGATCTTCTGTCGGTTGTCCAACATCAGACTTCTTTGCTCCTTGTGGAAGGGAAATATTGTTCTGTTCAAGGAGTGTTGACAGCTGGTCGATGGTCTTCTTCATGCACTGGCTCTCTGGATGAAAACCTCTCATACAGTAGGGACATCTAGTCTTCTCGAATTTCTTCTTTTTCTTGGAACCTGAGGCTCCATCAGAAGATTGTTGATTCCCCTTCCCTCTTGCTTGCGCATTGTTTGAGTCGGTCACTAAGAGTGTTAGGTTCTTGAAGGTTCGAAGCACTCCCATTTGAACCAATTTATCTTGCTCTTGTATTAAGGACTCAGCAAAAGCATCTAGAGAAGGCATCTTCCAATTGGGGATGGAAGCTCTTTCGGAATGGAATGTAGAGACAAAGGCTGAGTACTCAGAGCCAAGCTTGCTCAGTACTGATAGCACAAGCTGCTCATCTTTCCTCTCTAATCCACATTGTTTGCATTGTAGTACTAGTGACTTGTATTTTGTAAAGAATTGCTTAATAGATTCGAAACTGCTAAGTTGTAAAGCAATGAGTTCATTCTCCAATATGTGCCCTCGAAGCTCATCTTGTTTGCCAAATAAAGATTCAAGCTTTTCCCAAGCTTCCTTCGGAGTCCTAAGTCCCTCAAGATGGAACAAAGATCTCGGGAGATATGAGTGCACATGAAGCCGAAGGCCTCATCAAGCCGATTCAAAAAAATTCTTCACAACATACTGTTGGGGCTCAGTTTCTCTGCCCATTGTCATCCTATACAAACCAAGCTTGCGCAAGGCTACCTACATATCTGCCCTCCAATCATAATAGTTGAAGGGTGTAAGGATTCGGGGTATGAGAATTGAAGAATCCATCTTTCTGTATGCTGAAACGGTCAATTCCTCAAGAAGCTACGTAGGTACCTACAAATATCACTGCAAAACCCAAATCAATTCGCAATCATGTCAGTTTCAAGCCTTTCCACCTCGACATGTACACTTTCTCAAAGTTTGTCACACCTAGATAGACTTCTCTTAACAGAATTCAGAGGGAGCAACGCTATCATTCCAGGATTTATGTGAAAACTCAGTTGCTTCTGGTGTACAATGGAGATTGAACAAGATTTGTTGCTAGCCTGAACAAGGCTCTGATACCATGATAAATTATTGAACCATTGATCTATAGGAAAATGAGAGCAATTGAGAGGTGAATTGTGCAGTGGAATATCAAGAACAATGTACACTAAACAAGATAAATTTGAGACAAATCTGATAAGAATTGATCAGTTAATAACAACATTAATCTTCATTATTCCCAGTGGTATACAACGGTGTTACAATAAGGAGAATTCAAATCTACCAACTAAACTTGACTGACTGGCTAACTGAGTGTCTAAATCACTGTATGGGAGCCATTATTCTAACTACTAATGTTTAAATCAGTTCGACAAATAGTTAAACTAGTTAAACCAGTTAAACTGATGAGGTAGGTGGAAAAAGGCGCCACTTCTCCATGCAGCCATGCAAAACTGGCGCTAGACTAACTGAGAGTGATCTAACTGAATGTAACTGAAGGTTGACTCAGCATAACTACCCACCTCCCACAACCAACTAATGGAGGTTGTTGGTGGCACTCAGAGTGGCTCCTACAATGTAGAGATTGGTCTCATAGGCACATAAACTCATGCATGAACATGCAGTAAGTGGCAGTTAACCTCTATATGTGTTCCCCACACT
The DNA here is from genome assembly GCA_001517045.1 of Pseudotsuga menziesii. Taxonomy (NCBI): domain Eukaryota; kingdom Viridiplantae; phylum Streptophyta; class Pinopsida; order Pinales; family Pinaceae; genus Pseudotsuga; species Pseudotsuga menziesii. Next base: position 128,755 of record LPNX010109736.1, on the reverse strand, counting down.
CTAGTACAGTAATAATGTCTCCCTGAGCTAGACAAGATGATCAAATAGACTATATATGGACAAGGGAGGATTATATAATCTGAATACTCCTCTCGGTACATATGTGCTCACAATGCCATGAATTCATCCTCATCCAAAGAGCTTTACCTTGCTAAAATGAAGGATGTTGAGGGATCTCCTACATTGTTGGGGTTAGTCGAGGAATGACGTCCTCCTCCAACTCAGCACTCCACTCGGTTGAAGCCATTTGCATCATTCTTATTGTTACGAGGTACTCGTACCAACGCACCCTCGTATGCTTTCTCGAGGAGAGGGGTCGCATTTTTCTTCAAGGCCAAAATGGGGGTATTATTATACTTTTTGAAGGGTGGTTATGGTTGGACCTTTTGATACTTCCTTTAGGAGTGATATGGCTTAATGGCATTGTTAATTGCCCTTTGTTGGAGGTTTTAACCCTAGGGTTGGTGTCAGGGGCTCCTAGGGGCAGGTCACTAGGTCACATGACCCCCTACTTGTTTTCTACATAGGTGACAATATTCCAGCTCTAAGGCTCTTACCTCCCTTTTAGGTCACCTTATGCACCCATCCTGGTCCCTTTCCAACAGAGCGCCCTCCTTCCTTGGTCCAATTTACTTGATGACGTCACCTTTGGTCACCAAGCCCACAAACTTGTTGGGGTGGGGATGTTGAGGGATTTTCAGCATTGTTGGGGTTAGATGGGGCATGACAACCCCCCCCCCTGCTCACCCCACCTTTCAGAGTTAAGCTTTTTGCTTAGTATTAGCTATTTTAGCAGTTTTGGGAAAACTATGGGGGAAAATGCCCCAAGTTACCAATAGATATTATTATTTTATGTTATCTTATGTTATAATTTTACATTGACATTTTATTGGCATGTGAAGCTTTTTGCTTAATATTAGCTATTTTAGCAGTTTTGGGTAAACTATAGGAGAAAATGCCCCAAGTTACCCACAGATATTATTATTTTATGTTATAGTTTTACATTGACATTTTATTGGCATGTTGGTCTGGTTATTTTGTAAAAGTGAGTTAATAAGACTATAAATAAGCCTCCTCGTTTCATTTGTAAATCATAACTCGTGGGATAAATTATATTATGTTGCTCTTTTACCCAAGATAGGCTTTTTGGATGTGATGTGCACCTCTTGGAGTTTTGTCTTCATTGGCTTGTGGAAAAAATTGGATGCATTTCTAGGGTTTTGCCCAAGCATGGCGGACGTTAGGAATTGTTAGAACAACACAAAGCTCAAGTAAGTCTAGTTTTAGCCTTGCTTGGTGAACGTAGGTGAATTCTTGCTTCTTGAATGATTGAATGGTGGCCATAGAGCTGCATTTTTTTCTAAGTATCACATTTTTGTCTACCTTCTATCTTCTTTGCATGGTGGAAAACGCTCCCTAGAAGAGGTTGTCCCTAGTTTGAATTTTGCCCAGATTAGGCTCCTATAACGAACCCCAGAGGTTATTGTAGGAAGCCCTTATGTTTGAAACCCTAAAAAATCAAAAAAAAAAAATTTACAAATTTTTGGCCTCCCTACAATTTTGACCCTCTCCTACAATTTCGACCTACCTATTTATCCCTAAAAATCCCTAGGGCAAAATTAGCGAGAGCCCTGAATTCTTTTAAAACACAAAAATATTAAATTTTTTGTAAAATTTGCAAACCTAAACCCTAATTATCAAATTTTATCAATTTGTCTTGCATGTACATGTGTATTTATTGCATTTCATGTTAAATTAGGTTTTTTAATTAGGTCTGTAATTTCTTTTACTGTTTTAAATTAGGCTTTTATTCGTGTCTATTGTTACAAAAAACCTTGAAAAATAGCAAAACTCTAAAAAAAACCTAAAAATAAACCTAACCCTAAACCTTGGCCTCCTTTCTTCCCCTTTGGCTGCCTTTTTCCAGCTCCTATCAGCCCTAATCCTCCACCTTCCAGTCCTCCTTTACCTCCATCCTAGGTTTGTCTTCAAAGGCTTCCTGCCACATTTTCGTTGCAACCCTTAAAGTCTGTAGCAAAACAAGACATCAGACATACATAACAAGTTAGCAAGGGTTACCTAAGTAAATGTTAAATGAAGGCTCATATGAATATTTGATTTTCCAATGATATAAGGGGAAATTGAATCCTACAGGACTGTTTATCTGCATAATCAAGGAGGTTGAATTTGTTCTTATTAAAGTATTGCGAAATGCTACAGGACTCCCCTTAAATAAGATTGACAACACCTATTGCTTGGCTTGATGCAATTCTTGGCTTGACCCTTGTATTTACTTGTCTAGTTACACCAATGTTATCAGAACNGAAATGCTACAGGACTCCCCTTAAATAAGATTGACAACACCTATTGCTTGGCTTGATGCAATTCTTGGCTTGACCCTTGTATTTACTTGTCTAGTTACACCAATGTTATCAGACCCCCGCCGATTTTGAAAAAACCGACCGGTTGGACCAATTTACAAGCTTCACCGAGTCAAATCACGCACTCAAACCGTTTTTGGCTGGTTCCATACAAAATTGGTCGGTTCCAAGGCTGAACCAGCTGGTTCCATACAAAACCACCTGGTTTTCTCCAAACCGACCAGTTTAGTACAAAACTGACCGGTTCTGTACAAAAACGCCAAGGACCCCCAAAAACAACTAATTTCAAATTCTTTCAATAAAATAAAAAAATAGGGTCCATGTGTGAGTTGTGTTGTCCGTCGATCGCACACCAGCAGCAAAAATCTTCCGAAAGCTATCTCCTCACTTAGGAAAGTGGGAGAGGTGTGACATTGGGGGCAAGCACAGAGCCAGGTACTGTCACCTACTCCTAGCTCCTCCGTTTAGGCTAACTCCTAACGAAGCCAAGGGGGCTAGTCCCTAACAAAGACTTTTCTATGGCTCAATGTTTAAGTTAAGTTTTTGATGTTATGATGTGGATGGGTGTTGTTTAGGAGTTAATGTGATGAAAGATGATTAAAATTATTATGAATTTCAAACACAAGACATAAAATAGCAATCCACGTTGTTGTACTGGATTAACAGATGAACAATATATCAAGAACTTGTAAAAGATAAAGATGCATTCACAGATAAAGATTTTATGAGTTAAAGACAAATGATCCAGATGTAACAATCACGCATAAATTAATAGACCGATGCCTTATGGAGTCAAAGTACTGCAATGCTTAAAGAAACTAACAACAAGTCTTGAAATAAAGCTAGTGAATGCTATGCGAGTGCTCTTGGTATATTTTAAATGTTTTTTAAATGGTCTTGTTTAGGGTTTCAACGAAAGGTATCAAAGATCAGCCGGGAAAATCTTCCAAGTTAATCCGTTAGAGACATGACGGCCCGCCCAGTATCTCAGGCTGGTATCGCGAAGATTGACCAGCTAGCTGCGACTCTAGACAGCGGGGAGTTCCGGCGCATTTACTAGGAATGACTTAGGAAACTTTCTACAACGTCGGTGCGTTGGTTACAAGGTAAAATTTTATTATGATGAGTCTTGTGAGATTAACAATCCAATGTCGTTTATGAGTACTCCGATTTTTAGGTCGGTCAGAGCATACTCCGGCAAGGAAACAACGAAATTAATTAATTAGCGGGGAAATGTGAGTTGCAAAATTTTATTAAGTAAATTGATTAAAACCCTCCGACAGAGAGCGCTCTTGACTTTGTCTTATGACAAAAGTTCAAGAGACTTATCTAAACTATATGCTTGATGCAAGGATATGCAGTGGGAATGGTCTCCGATAGAGAGTGCTCTTGACTTGGATTACGGCAAGTTCAAGAGACTTTAGAGATTAATTAATTAACTTGCAAAAATGTAAAAAAAACTAATCTACCCAAGAATCTCTTTCAGGTTTTTTAGGCCCTAATCGGGAGAGTAAGGGGGGTAAGTAAAAACGAAATAAAAGACAACTCTCCGATAGAGAGCACTCTTGATCCACAAAGTGAGATTCAAGAGATTTCTACTTTAAACAGTTGATTTACTTATTGAAAGATAAACATTTAAAAGATGAAGTAATCAACTTAGTAATGAAACAAAATGGGCTAATCTAGCAATTAGTATTCCAAGAAAGATAATGAGATTATTCTAAGCACAAGCACATCTAATCTAAGCACATAAAAATAAGAACACCACAAACCTCCCCAAATGGGGAGGTTGAGAGTGGGGACTTAAAAACCCCACTCAAACAAAAAGAGAAACTTTATTGATATTTACAATTTGCCTTGGGAATTCAACCCTTGAAAGGACTTTTGAAATAAATCTAGAAGACTAACATGAAACTTTTTTAATAGATTTTATGTAAAAAGGAGAGTGATTTATCTTTTTGTTGAGAACATTTTCTTCAAACCTGCAAAGAGGCAAAAAAGAAGAAGATAGAAAAAAGCAAAAGGAGGACAAAAGATGGCTGGAACAAAAGAGAAAAGAGGGAAAAAAGGGGGGAACAAAAAACAGGAAATTTAGTGCCAAAGATGAAAAGAATAGGGCAGCAAACTAAACAATCAATGAGCTGCAAAAATGGTAAAAAACGGGATAGCGATAAGAGAGAAAAGTGGCTGCAAATAAAATGAAAAAAGAGGGCAACGAAGAAAACAAAGAAGAAAATCACACAATAAGGTGGAAGGAGGCCAAATCCAACCTAGAAGAAGAAAGGAAAATCAATCAATAATCAACAAAAGGTGGGATCAACCTCCGAACAAGGTGACCACTAGAAGCATTAGTCCCGAAACCGTCCAGACTAGCTGGATGTACGCAAGGATGCTAGTGGGGAAAGAGAAGTAGCCACAAAATTATGTGGCACTTGGGATCAAATCCCAAGCTACTTTTGCAGGTCAAAACGAACATGAGACACATGGAAATATTGAGAAAGGAGAAGCTTAGATTAAACTTGAGAAAAGTAACCAGAAAGATTTCTTTTACTTGATGGATGAGGCAAAGAAATTGTGCTTCTCGATTTTCCTGAAAGAGAATGACTTCTTGTGGAACCTGCAGAATGAATGTTAACCATAAAAAAAGCCCCTGTATATCGGACGATACCTGAAAGCACACAGTCTTCAAGAGAAAAGCATAGATTATATGAAATAGTGCTAGATTGCTAGCCTTCAAAATTTACACAATCAAATGCTTAAGAATCCATAAAGAAATGAACGAAAAAGGTATCACCTCACACGGTGAATCATGACCAACATAGAGCTTCTGCTTTGACCTCCAAAGTCATCAACTTTATTAAATCGTAAGCAAAATATTACAATAGAAATTCTCCAGAGTTTCTATGCCAAAAATCTGATCCCAATAGAGCTAAAAGAGCCTCTATTTATACAAAAAGGAAAGAAAATAAGGCTCAAAACCCTAAATCCGGACTAAGAGTAACACCGGAGTAATTGAATGAGCTCGACATGATGATTTGGAGTTGAACTGAGCTGCAACTGAGTTGTAACTGAGCGCTGGAGTAATGAGGGGGGGTAAGGTGGCTCATCCTCCCTCGTAATGATCACCCAACCAATAGATAACCCACACTACAACCAAAAACGAATTTGGCCAAAGAGGATATGTAGTGGGAATACTCCGATACTTGATCTGAAACTGACCGATGTTGATTGGAATCATTATAAATGCTCCATGCCATGTCATTTAGCCTTTTGTTTTATTAAATTTGGTTTATTTTGGAGAGTTTTTTATTTTTTTCAAAATATTCATTTTTAATATTTTAATTAATAATTTCTCCATAAATAACTTTTTTGAGAAATTATTAATTATGAGGCTGAATGAACTTCTGAAACTTGGAGATAGCTGGTCGGTTGATCATGAATGATTTTTGGCTTAAGGTTAGAGCCTTCAATCACTGAATTCGGGTTCCAGATGACTGACTTATTACAAAATTAAATTTTCCATTTAAATTATGGGAAAAATTAATTAAAAACTTAGGAAAAATTTAAAAATTTAAAAAATTATAAATCCAAAATTTGACACGTCCGGTAAAAAAAATTCGGAATTTTTTCCGAGGGTCCTAGTGACTTAGGACATGACCATAGTCTATTCTAAAAATGTCTAGTAGGTTTATACATACTCAGTTGGGCTCTAATAACCCCCCAAGGCCCAGAATTCAAAATCAGGCATTCCAGCTTTGGAGAAAGCGAGAGGAAACCTCATCGATTATACTCGGCTATGGGCAAAGCATAATTGTCAAGGGCAAAAAACTCCCTAGATTACCTTAGTTGAAATTCTACGTCTTAGGAGACCGAACCACTCAAAACACCCTACTAGCACATTTTATTACAAACCCCACGGGGCCATCGTCATAATTATTCAAAACAAAAACTGACTAGCCAAAACTGGCTAAGCATAAAGGGTAGATCATCCGATGCACTGGAACACAAACATGTATCATGTTTGTCAAATGGCGGCTCCTCAGCTAATCCAACTATGGTACAAATAAGTTGGTAACAAGTTGTTTAATTGACCCATGACCCTTGTAATGTTATAAAAGGAGGCTCCCACCCTCCATATCAATCACATTTAGTTGTGGATGGACTTGGGCCCTCTTCTACAACAAGAGAATGTGAACATTGATGTTGCAGTTAGACAAGTGCCTTCAAGCCTAGGGGAGTCAATCCATGCTCATGTTGAAAATGTAGATGATGACTCTGAGTCTGAGCATGAGGACTCAGAGAATTCTGATATATGATTAGAATCATTAGATTTTAGATTCTAGAGCAATCATATGCTTATATTTTGGCTTTAGAGGCCATTTGTAGCCTCTTTGTTGATGTACTTTTATTTAGATACGTATTTGAAGTCGACGTTATTTTGGTTTTATACACTCTTGCTATATACATGAGAAACTTTGCATATATGTGTATAATGGTTTGAATTCACATGAATGCACATGGATATATATGTATTTTTTGAAAATATGAATGTTTTATGTATTTTTGCTCAACCAATTTATTGATCCGGTTTGTTTCCAAGTTTTTGTCCGGTTCCAGTTCAGCTCTGGTTCCCGGGGTTAGCCGGTTCGACCACTAGTTCGGTTCTGATAACATTGGGTTACACTCATAAATAAGTCCTCAACACTATCTAGAAGAGATTTACATAACGCACAAAATTTGTTACTGTATGCATGCTTCAGAATTCATATATCAGACTTAATCTATATAGTTGAAGCATTCAAATTTGATTTGGTTTGGTTGATATCTAAAGTTGTCCAGCATTATTTGAATATCATTATTGTTGGAAGATCATTGGGTGAAATATATGCTTAAATATACTGCTAATCACTGTCATAAATTGATAGTTATTGTTGGCTTACTGTTGAAACATCTTTAATTGCAATTGTGCAGCAGTGCTTATAGATTTTGCTTTGTACTTAGTGAATGCTCATATCTCCAAGATAACTATTTGTGAAAAAAGTAATATATTTTCCTCGGTTTGGAATGCCACACCGATACTTCTTCTCTTAATTTTTCTATATGACTCCTTAAGGCATTGGTCACACACACAAATTGCATAGGAAGATCTAGATTTGGTGGCTAAGTGTTCACAAGTATTCTATAAGGGCTCTCACCTTGGAGGTTACGACACTCCTAAGAAGTTAAGGATTTGCAATCGAGGTGACATTGGGTCACGAGTCTGTACATGTGCTTATTGGGCACTAGCCCTGCTAGTTTGTTTGGTAACACTTATCATTATTTTTAGCAATGTTTCACCAAGTTTTTGGGACTCGAGCGTGTGGGAGCAAGGAAACACACATTAGGGACGTGTGGAGACCACCCCAAATTTTAGGAAAAGTTAAGGAGCAAAGAGACATCAAGGTCTTTAAAATTATTAAAACTATATAGTTTATATGAATCCCAACATATTAACATATAAATTCCTCATCCCGTTACTATTTAAATACTAAAATTTAAAAGTAAATAGTAAACACAAAATAGTCAATTCATCATAGTAAACACGGTTGTCAATTTATTGTTGATTCATGAATCATTTATCATTCAAGTATTTGAATTTTACATTGATAGATTATAAATTTATAATACATGCACATCTTCCATTAAGAATTTGAATTATAAACATAAACATCAGTTGAAAACTTAAAATATTAAAATCATAAAACTGAATCATAGACATGTCACATAAACTTAAAGTCTTAACCACGTTCAAATTTAAAGAGCCAAAAGAGTGATGGGTCAAAGACAGGTCATCAATGATAGTATTTACTTCTAGAGTCAAAAGTTAAACTGAAAACTAACAATGGAGAATGAACACTGAAAATAAAAGTAGCGAGAAGAAAGTTGAAAACATCAAGGAGATAGTTCCATGGAGTGGTCCTTCCCATGCATCCACTACATGAAGCCATCAGGACCATCAATGGGAGTGTCACTATCCGAGCCAGAGTCACTCTCATTAGTGACCAATGGCACACCAACCAAACCATGCTTTTTTTAACATTTTAAGTTATGATAAAAAAATTGAAATCGTGTGGGGGCGCTTGGGAGTCTCCCTTTTCGTAAGGGGGACACCCAGACATTCCCCGCCTCTATAGGATTTTCTTTGTGTGTTTCCTCGAGTTTCTGGGAAAAAGGGACGTGGGGAAACACTTCCCAAGGAGTCCCCAAGCCCCCGATGCATGGGAAACAAGGGGAGGGCAACCCTGACCTTGGGGGACTTGTCCCTGTGAAACACTAATTTTTAATCTTGTGTGGCTTAGTCCTCGGCTTGTGGGTGCCAAACCCTATTTTTAAGATATTTTTACTTTTTAGTAAGGTAGTGTTGTCACATATATAGTAGCTGGGCTACCATTGTTCCTGAGCAGTACTAAGCATATTTTTGAGCCAGTCCTTTACTTTGAGATCAGCAGATGATGAGCTTATAGTTGATTATCACTCTTATTCAGTGGATCCAGAGCATTCAAATGGCTAGTTTCATGCCATGACTGAGCCTCATGACCCCAGATTTGATGACTGAGTTAGCCATTTTCATATCCCATAGCAGAGATTATGACAGTGCCCTTGATATACAGCAACAGTGTTTAGTGCCTTCAGGTTGTTCAGATCGAATGTAGGTATGTGACCCAGGTGATATATGGATATGTACTGTTGGGTAAAATTATTGTTATTTAATTTACCTTAATTTAATTATCGACCGGAATACGTATACTTCGAGCTGCTACACCGTATGTGCGGGCAAAGTAGTTTCAATGCTCATGCTAACAGTTATTTAGTCTATTCACAGACAAGAAACAAAATGTAATTGATGGAAATATTACTCTATTGAATGACCAATGCTAAGAGTTATTAGGTCTATCCTAAAGAAAGGAAAATCAACTTGCTAATCCCTATCTTACAGTCTACCACACTGTCAAATTCAATGTAACCTACCGCAACCTTAAGCTACAACAATCTTCCAAAGCAATCATCGATCTATACTAAGCTACAGCAACCTTAAGCTATGCTAATTATGATCTATTCTTCAGGGCAAGCAGCCTACCAAGAAAATAACTTAGTAAATACAAACCCTAGTTCCAACCTTACCTACAAAATAAATATGCTGAGCCAATCCCAATGACTTTGTATTGTATCTAAGACTGCAATCATTAACCCTAGAGAATCTGATGGCTAAGTTTATACAAACACTTATCACTCTCAACCACTACTGAAATGAAATCTGTCTCTCTTAACTCTAAATCATCCACAAACAGTTAACAAGATGAATTTTGGACTTGTTGCTAATATCAAACATACTCTACCTGTGTTCTATGCACACCAAAGTATATTGGAACTATTCACTCTCATTTGCATGTACTATGAGACTGATATTCAAACCAGAGGAAACAATGCTGGCATCTACTAGTGAACTATGATTCTTTCCCTAATTTCATTCAACACCAAAAAGCATGATTCCAACTCCTATCTAGCCAATTCAAAATGTTGTTTGGAAAAACCCTAGAACCCTGTAAACTCAGACCTTTAAAACCTCTGTAGATTCAATAGGTATTGCGAGTCTTTCACACTACAATCCATCTCTTCAAACACTCTACAATCTTGTAAACTTGACAGCCAAAAAGGGTTTTAAAACAAGTATTGGAGTTGTCCACTAATCAATATCACACTGGCAGGAAAAGAAATATGAAATCCCAGTCTATTTTCAATCCTCCATTAAGTCGATTCTACAGCAAACTGAATATAATCAAATTCATCATACAGTTTTGTAAATTCTATAACTCTGAACAGATTCTTTGAACAAGAGTCGTAACCGTCAACAAGCAATATCACGCTGGGAGTCAAAGAGGGTTACAATCCAAATCCACTCTTACTACTCTACTAAATCGATTCTACAGGCTCAACTGAATACATATGATATCAACTAGTCTTCTACAAACATAAATCCCATTCCAAATCACAAATAAACAAAATCATTAACATTCCATCATAAAAACAGTATCAAAGTCTGCAACATCACTCTACTTACAGCAATACAAGCAACACTTAAACACAAATGAATCGGTGTTGAAGGTGGGCCCTGCCCTCAACGCCTACAAGTCTGAAATCAAAGCTTTTAAGAAAATAAACGCTCGATCAATTAATAAGAACAGAGTTTACAGTCTTCTCTGTGTGTATGTCCCTTTAGGGTTTCAAAGTTACATTTTATATTTGAAATACAGAATAAAATCTACCTTGGAACAAGGATCGACCCTATCCTAACAACTGTACACTTATCTCGGCATGCATGAACCAAGAAATGGAATTCAAATCCCCTGAAATCTATACTTTGCCAAAAATGGAAGACAACAGCTCCTTGAACAAAGGACAGCCACGAAACAGCACCTGAATAATCTTCATATGCATCTGGAAATCGATTTGATCCCAAGCGAGACATCTCCTCTGTGGACAAAATCTCCAAAATCTCTGGTTCAGTCAACATGTATCTTTGGAGCGCCGGGACAAGCGTTGGGTCAAAATGAGCAAAAGACCACTGCATGAAAAAAAACAAAGACTTATTAATTGACCCATTATTAAATGAAAACCAAAAGTTCCATTATATACATAAAACAAAGCAAAATAATAAATAAACAATTAAAAAGTCACTTACCAAAGCACCTAGCAATGTTGTTCTTCAAAAAGGCAAAACCATGCACAAAACAACACTAAACAAAGCCGATTATTACTTGGTTCATGAGACTTGAAACTAGAAAATATAGTAATGGATAGTCAAAATAGGAGGCCAACATGTACATTTGGATTTTGGTTATGCTCTGTTGTCTATTTTAGCATACGAACTTGGTTGATATTGGTTGTATGTTGGCGACATTTTATTGGTTTTCATTGAAATTTAAAAGACAAGTGATTTTGTTGTTATGTTCAAGAAATTATTTTGTATACTCATTGGTCATGCCCCACTTTTAGTATGGATTTGGTCATTTCTCTTTAGGTACACGGCTTGCTAGCCTTGGCACCATCTTCACTGCCTCCATCCATCCATTGCCTTCTCTTCCTTTTGTTTAATCCCAGCTTGTAACTTGACTAGTGACATCTAGGATTTCCCCCTCCTTCACCTCTATGTTGGAATAGGTTTCCATGTCAAAAATGTGTCTCAGTGTTGGTTTGTGTGATTCTTATCACACAGATTGTTTTCCTCCAGGTCTTGAACACAAATAATCTTAATCAAAAGCATCTTTAGACACTAAGGCATCAGAACTTAAATGTGTTATCTAAATAGATGCCTAGCTAGCAAAGCAAAAAGTGTTTTTAAACACTGTTGCAAATAAAATGTAAAAGTTAGCCATTTGCCAAGAGACGAGCACTCATCATTTGTATGACATGAGGGCGTTTGCAACTTTGCCACCAAAGGGAAACAGGGTTGTCACTCCATCGCACCTATGGACGGTGGCAGGAAATGGAGGTCATACCGAGTCATTGTCTGAGGCCCGTCAGGCTATTCAAGGCACTTGCTCTTGGAGGATGGCTAGTTAATCAAATGAGTATAAAATAAATGTTTAAAAAGAGTTAATGGCCCAAGGATGAGCACTCATTCATTGTATAATGTATCGCTCATTTGCCCCTACAAAGCAACAGGATGAGGCTGACCTATCAAGGTTATGCCTTTGTCATTTCCCAGAAGCCCATAAGACTTTCCAGGGCACCTTCCTTTGGAGGTTGACTAGTGTCTTTTAATGTGCAAGTAAATTATTTTAAAAAGGTTACTTGTATAGAGTCTATTGGAACATTCTCACTATTCCACCCATTTATGAGACATCGTCGTTCCCTAATGTTCACCTAGTCCAGCTTATGTGTTGTGTGGATCCCCTTTTCCTTCAACCTAGATGCTTACAATGTCGAGTATCAAGTCGTCCCCATGACCTTATATTGTTTTATCCACCTTCACCCTTGACTAGCAAAATGGCCAAATCTATGAATAAGTATACACTTGAGGTTCTTGTTTACAGCAACTAATTACTTTGATTTGGATATATTATTTACAAAATATATCGTGCTTATAATCGCCAGTAGAAGCCACTTGTACTTTAGTCTTACTACTAACATAGATAATTGAGCATTCTATATCCATTTTGTACTTGCAACATCATAAATTTTCATTTGGTCATTGTTTTGATCATTCTTGACCTAGTCAACTCCGTTAAACCAAGTCAGCAGCAGGGTCCGTGGTGAGTTTTGGCCTATAATAGTGGATGATGATTATTTGCGGTCTATCGATGTCCATTAGACATATCCATGCTTCAGACGATGGTTTATCATTATGGCTTGTGCTATTTTTATGGTTATCAGCATTTACATGCTTTATTATTTTTATTATTCTGGCATGGATGGGGCCTCTGACATATATTTTTTATGGACATATGGTGTATGAGTACTCCATTGGTGCACTCAATTTTCAGTTTCGGGCACTTGTACTTGATTTATGGGTCAGTTTATCAGTTTGCAGTAGTTTTGGCCTCAGTAAATTAAAATTAGATGTTTTTTAGTGGACAGTCGGTTCTCCTAGGGCACCACAGGGGCACGTAGTGTGTAGCCAGTCGATATTACCATATTGCTATGGTGCAGGTTTCATTTTTGCGGGCAGTTGACGCCCAGGTACTCATTCCTGGTGGATTTGGACTTTCTGAGTCCATTGGTGCACTCAATTTTCGATTTCGAGCACTTATACTTGATTTATCGGCAAGTTTATCAGTTTGCAGTAGTTTTGGCCTCGGTAAATTAAAATAAGATGTTTTTCAGTGGACAATTGGTTCTCCTAGGGCACCACAAGGGCACATAGTGTGTAGCCAATCGATATTACCATATTGCTATGGTGTGGGTTTCAATTTTCTGGTCAATTGATGCCCAGGTTCGGTCAGGAGAGAGATATGAGCATTTTTATCTTCCTAAGGCAATATTTTGGTGCATAAAAATAATGAAAATGGCTAATGATGAAATTGATTTGGGTAATTGAGACAAGGAAATGGCATGGAATTAGTCTGAGGCATATTGTTGGGGTCATCTTCATCCTCTGGCATCATTTTTTCTCTCCATGTGATCTAGACATCCTAGCATTCATCATTTTTGACGTATTTGATGTATTTTGAGGGGCCACGATTTGGTCATTTGGTCATGTTATGATATTATCTTGACACATTACTTGATGTTGTGCCATGGGGACATGCTAGTGAAGATTATTATATACCTCCTAGCCCCACCATGTGCTTTTACCATGTGTCTTAGTCATTTTCTATGTGGTGTGTCCCCCTTGGGCAATTTAGCTATTGCAACCTTTCTATTTTTTAGTTGATCCATGTGATGTATATCTGGCTAATCTTAGCCATTGATTAGAGTGATTGTATGTTATGATCTTGGCCCTTGATCTTTTTGGATCTAGGTTTTGTGTACTAGAGAGATCTATTTATTGAGATGCTCTCTCATTTGTAAAGAGGACTTTTGGCTCTCAAAATATTAGAATACAATAAAACTTTTGGAAAATCTCTTGAAAGCTTTGTGAATGTTCTTGTACATGATTGTTATGCCTCTTGCTTAGACATTTTAGTGGATCTTGCATGCAAACGATATACTTTATGTGGAGGTCGAATTGTTCTTGTAGGGATAGTGATTTGCTTGAGGAGAGACTATGGAGGCAACTTGCATCATCTCTTCGTGTGGAACGTTTCATCTTTCCGGGAGGGATCAATTGTTACTTTGTGCATTGAATCTTTCTCTTTAGATGACTTGCATGGCTTATTTTTCATCCGTGGATCAAATCTCAATTCAGTAGTTTGAATTTACAGGTGGAGAGGGCGCTTTACCTCCTTTGAACAAAACGTTTTCACTCGGATGTTGTTGACTCTCACTCAAAATTGTAACTAATTGGAAGGATCATCAATGTACAAGAAAACCGCAAGTATTTTCAGGTACGATCTACAAGGTTAGTATTATTTTCCATATTTTTATCCAATTGTCACAAAACTCTCATTGTTAAAACCCTCTTTTTCTAGATTTGATAGATCAGGTGCTTATTTTATGACAGCCATCAAAACTGACTTAAGAATAAATATTTAAACACTAGATCTAAAGTTTCAACTTAGTCCGCCTCCATTTACCCTTGGATATAGCACTAGTCTTCTCTAGGTGGGACGCCCTCCTTGGGATTTTGGTCAATCCTTCAGATCTGTCAGTTGGGTATGCTTGAAACCGCTTCAAATCCATAGGTCTACTCTTCAAGCACCTAGATTTACACTTTAGCCATCTAGATCTACTTTTTTGGGTCCACTTTGTCCTAAATTGCATAAACCCTAGGTGGATCTAACTTAGGTATTTCTTCTTTGGACTAGATCTATCTAGATCTACTTTTCCTAAATTCCTTGTGGTACATTTCTCTTCAAGTTGGGCAATTTTCCATTACCTTAACCCTTCCCAACTTGGCCCTAACCTCACCTACCACATCCATCTTCCTAGATCTTGTTCAATTTTAGCATTAGCATATAACTTTTAAAAAATTGCAGATAAACTTAAACAAATAAATAATGCAGTAAAAACACATTCATCACATCAAAACAATGGACTCATTATTTTTCACTGGGGAAACCTTCAAAGGACAAAAACCCCAAAAGCATTAGTAGCTCATCTCGTAAATGAGATGACTTAGGAAATTCTTCAAAAAGTTCCTCAAATCCATATCTGGATTTTACCCACAGTTCCAGTAAAAACAATTATCAATAAAAATCAGACTGATAATTTCAAACCCAGATCCACAATTTCCAGAAATACAACAATTACCCAAAACAGGGATTTCTCTCTCCTGCCCAAAAATCTCAGACTGCCTGAAAATTTTAGTTAGCTACCCAGACTGTACTTTTGTCTTGCCTATCTTTCTTTGTCCTGCCCGCTGCCTGATTTCCTTCCTCTGTCCTGCCCGCAATTCATTTGGGCAGATCTCTGCTGCCCGTGGTCTGTTGGGTCTGTCAATGGATAGCCCGTGACCCTAAGGTCTGCCCAGCAGACTGTTGGCAGCCC
This sequence comes from Pseudotsuga menziesii, assembly GCA_001517045.1. Lineage (NCBI taxonomy): Eukaryota > Viridiplantae > Streptophyta > Pinopsida > Pinales > Pinaceae > Pseudotsuga > Pseudotsuga menziesii. The sequence goes on along the minus strand of LPNX010109736.1, from coordinate 113,246 downwards.
ACGGCCCTCACAGGTTGCCCCGAAGGTTGCCCAAGGGTTGGCAAACTGCGAAACCCTCACGGGTATGCTACCTAAGGGTTGGCAAGTTGCCCAAACCCACATGGGTAGCAACCCGTGGGCTATGAGAAGGGGGGGCGAGCACAAGATGGGCTGCCCGAAAAACAGAGGCAGCCCGAGAGGAGAGAACAGGGCTGCCCAAAGACCAGAACTGCCCGGATCTACTTGAGGTTGCCCAGATCTTGTTGAGGCTACCTGGATCTTGCTGAGGCTATGAAACCCTAGCTGAGAAAAGATGGATGCCCTAGTTAAGGCAAAAACAACCTTCAATGGAGACTTCAATAAAATTGCAGCTTCACCTGTCAGAGCAAACTTGTATATAATAATGAGAAGACTTGTTCTTCTTATATAGCCTTCATTCACCTGTTAAGTGGACCAAAATTAGGAAAGATAAAAATAATAATCTTTTAATCTTTTCCTAATTTCACTTTTACCTTCTTATCAAAAGGTCTTTTTATTTATCTTTGACTTTTACCAAAAGTCCTTATTTATTTTTTGACTTCCACCTGTGGTACAAAAGTCCTTATTTATTTTGACTTTTGACTTTGGCCTTTTTCCAAGTGCCCCCGTGGTCATTACCTGTGGTCCTTTTTTATTCCAAAAGTACATCATCATAAATCAAGAGAGTTACTAATGTTTTTATCTCACACTCTATGTGACAACTAGATCTAGAACTAGGGTAACTTAACCAAGGGTAGCTAATCCTTGGAGAAGTACACCAAGCCCATAGATCAAGGGTCAGAGTGCCACACATGCCTAGACCCAGTCTAGGGCTTACAGTGCCTTCCTCGTAACTGACCAGGTGCCTCCATTCTCCAAGAGAATGGCTACTCAGAACTAAGCTAAGTCTACCATTACTAGACTGGTCTAAATCGCGGTCCCAGACTAGATGTCTACTCAACACTAGGTTGAGTCTACCCAAAGCAGAGTTGAGTCTATATCATGGTCCTAAACCAAATATCTACCATTCAACAGAATGGTCACTCAACACTGGGTTGAGTCTTCACCATGGTCCCGGACCAGGTGGTCCCATTCTCCTAAGAGAAAGGCTCTCGATGCTGCACAGAAAAATCAACACTCCCTCTCAGCGAGAGGCATTCTCTGACATACCAAGCTTGTCACGAAAGTACACGAACTTTGATGCTGCCAGAGGCTTGGTTGAGATATTTGCAATCTGTTCATTTGTACGAATGTACTGCAACTTCAGAGCACCTCTCTGCACTAGGTCTCTAATGAAATGATACCTCATTTCAATGTGTTTCGATCTATCATGAAACACTGGGTTCTCTGAAAGCTTTATGCAACTCTGATTATCACAATGAATGATCGTTGAGTCAAGCTTTCCCTCGAACAAATTAGAACAGATTAGATAACAACTTTTTGGGCTAAACTGCTTCCTTGTAGGCATCGCTTGCAGCAATATACTCTGCCTCAGCTATACTCTGAGCTATGGAACCATGCTTCCTGTTGGACCAAGAGATCTTTGTTGATCCCATACGAAAGCAATAACCAGAGGTACTTTTACGATCAACTGCACTGCCAACCCAATCTGAATCTAAGCATCCAGACAACAATACTCCACTGCTGGAAGTATGCCTGAGCCCATACGTGATAATGCCCCGCACATATCTGAGTACATGTTTGGCAGCTACCAAGTGTATGTGCTTCGGATATGACATGAACTGACTCAGTGCAGTCATTGTGTAACAGATGTCTAGTCTCGTATGCACGAGATACGTTAGGGAACCAATGATTGTCTGTATAGAGTAGAATCCACACTCTGTGAACTAGAGGCTGAGTCTCGCAACTTTGTCAAGTTGTTAGTCATTGGTGCGCTCATGAACTTGCAGTCTTGCATACCAAATCTCTGCAAGATATCTGCTGCATACTTTCCTTGTGTCAGGAAGATCTCACCTGGCTTTTGCCAGACTTCTAAGCCAAGGACGAAATGCATCAATCCGAGATCTTTCATCTCAAATTTAGAGGTAGGCTCCCTCTTACACTGGTCTATCAATTGTTCGCCACCTGTAAGAAACAAGTCATCTACATATAGAACAAGTATCAAAACATGATTATGAACAACTTTAAAGTACAAGTTAGGATCAACTGTACTTTTGGAAAACCCCAAGCTATGGAGAAATCCATCCATCCTAGCATACCAAACTCTCGGAGCCTGTTTCAGTCCATACAAGGCTTTCTTCAATTTACATACATGGGTATTCTTCCCATGAGTCACAAAGCCTTCAGGTTGTTCAATATAAACTTCTTCCTCAATCTTACCATTGAGAAAGGTTGTCTTTACATCCATCTGATGTAACTTCCATTCGAATACTGCAGCCAGTGAAATGATGGTTCTAATGATAGTGTACCTGGCAACAGGAGCAAATGTCTCATCATAGTCAATGCCTTCTTTCTGAGTGAAGCCACAAGCTACGAATCTAGCTTTATACTTCTCCACACTGCCATTTGCAGCATGCTTGATCTTATAATCCATTTGGACGTCACTACTGACTTTCCTGTAGGTCTGGGAACAACTTCCCAAACATCATTCTTCATGATTGACTTATACTCTTCAATAATGGCATCAACCCACACCTGAACTGATAAGCCGACTCATAAGATCGGAGTACTTCTGTGGTCTTATGCTTTCTCTTAAAGTCCCTGGAGGAGCTTTATGCTTCTCGACTTCTTGTACCGTCTCTCGGTACCACGCAAGTCTCCTCTTGGAAGGAGGAACTTCAAGTAGTTCTTCTAGTGGACTTTCAATGTTCTTAGGAACATATGGAATTTGATCATCAAATTCCTCTTCCTCCCTCTGAATTTCTGAATCTGGAAACTCAAGTGGAGCAACTGCATCTTCTGGTGAAAGCTCTAGTGTTTTACGAAACACAGCTTCCTCATGGAAGATCACATCTCTGCTGACCTCAATGTGCCTCTGTCCAGGTATATATACTCGATAAGCCTTCGAGCAATCACTATACCCAACAAATATACCTTTCTTACCGGAGGGCTCTAGCTTAGCCCTCTTTTCTTTTGGCACATGAACATACACAGGAGTGCCAAATATCCTCATGTGATCAACTGCAGGTTTCTTCTTGGTGAAGACTTCTTCTGGAGTCTTCTCTTCCAAGATAGCATGTGGGATTATGTTCTGAATGTATACTGCAGTTCCGGTAGCTTCAGCCCAGAAAGACAAAGGAAGATCTAGATCAGTGATCATGGCTTTAGCAGACCTCACAGATCATTCTATTCTTCCTTTCTGCAACCCCATTCTGCTGAGGGTTGTAAGGCACTGTCAGCTCTTTCTTAATTCCTGCTTCTCGACAAAAATCATCAAACTCATTAGATTCATACTCACCTCCATTATCTAATCCCAAGATACGGATGTGTCTGCCAGTCTGATTTTCAATCAGTGTCTTGAACTCTTTGAACCTGTCAAAGGTTTGACTCTTGGTCTTAAGGAAGTAAATCCAAGACTTATGAGAGTAGTCATCAATAAACAAGACATAATATAAACACCCACTCAAGGAAGGTGAAGACATGGGCCCACAAATGTCAGAATGAATCAAATCCAAAATGCCTTTAGATCTACTCTTGCTTTTGGGAAAGGATTTCTTAGTGTTCTTACCTAGAGCACATCCTTTGCAGATTCCTTCATGTTTTGGAGAAACTTCTGGCATATCTGTAACCATCTTCTGCAATCTTGGGAGAGTTGTGTAGTGAAGGTGTCCAAACCTTCTATGCCAAAGTTCACAAGGATCAACTGTGTGATGTACCAAAGCATGAGTGGAAACTTTGGAGGCCTTGTAGAGGTCTACCTCTCGAACCCCAATATGTACTACTGAGCCTAGGTCTGTGTCTTTTGCCCATAAAAATACCTTCTTGTCCATAAAGAGGACTCTGTGGCCTTGGCCTTCTAAACCAACAACAAATAAAAGATTCTTCTTTAAACCAGGAACATAAAGAATATCATCAACGTGAAGAACCGTATCTGAGTCAAGTTGAAGTGAAGTTGAGCCAACTCCTTCAATCTTGTAAGTGGAGTCATCTCCAAGTTCTACCTGAGTGGTGAACTTCTTCTTTCTGTAACTGGTGAGGGTACCATGGTTACCTGTCATGTGCCTAGAGGCACCACTGTCCACCAACCAAGAAGTGGAGCAAGCTAAGAAAGAACCAATTAGAGCAGAAATCAAATAATACTCTCTTTTAGGCTCGTCAGTTTTATTAGCCTTGGTTTTCTTCTTCTTCTTTTGTTCTTCATCTTCTTCTTCCTCAGCTTCTGCAGCAGATGCTTGAAACCTTCTCTCGGGTTTCTTCTTGTTCTGCCTGCAGTCTCTAGCATAATGTCCAAACTTATGACAAGTATAACATTCAATTTTAGACATAGAAAACTCACCCTGAGGTTTCTTACCCTTCTTTTGCTAAGGGAAAAGGCTTCTTGAACTTCTTTGTCTTTGCTTCAAGTGCAAGGTTGTCCTGCTTGATTACCTTGTCAGTGTTTCTTCCTTCTTCTTGTATGCAATCATGCCAAAGCCTTGCAAAGGTTGGCTGATTTTCTCGTCCACAAACGGATGCCATGAAGGTTTCCCAAGAGCTTGGGAGACCATCAACCACTGTTTGCACAAGGTCATCATCATCAACAGTAATACCAATAGCAAGGAGTTGATCTATTGCCTATGCAATCTTGGTGAAGGAACCAACACTTTCATCTTTGTTCAGCTTCAAAGTTCGTAGCCTCTTCTTCAAGACTCTCTTTTGACTGGGAGCCTTCTTTTCATATAGGTTGACCAAAGTATCATAGCATTCTTTAGCAGTCTTCAACGATGTGATGTTAGGCATCAATGCTTCTCTGATAGAATCATAAATGACTCTTCTAGCCTTACCTTGCTTCCTCTTATAAGCAAGCCTACCAGCATTTGTAGTTGGCTCTTCTAAGACATTAAGAACAATGTCATCTAAGTCATTCTCATCTAGAATGGCTGTCAACCTGGTCTTCCAGGGGTTGAAGTTTGTTGAACAAAAGAGCTTCTCTTCTGGTTTGAAACCATTGATGGCCATCTCTGTCACTTATCCAAATGTTAGATCTACAAATCTTATTCCAAGATCTAGTGAAAAACAACAGCAGTGTCCCTTTACTGTGTTTTCACATGTGAAGCTCTGATACCATGTTGAATTTTAGCATTAGCATATAACTTTAAAAAATTTGCAGATAAACTTAAACAAATAAACAATGCAATAAAAACACATTCATCACATCAACACAATGGACACAATATTTTTCACTGGGTAAACCTTCAAAGGGCAAAAACACCAAAAGCATTAGTAGCTCATCTCGTAAAAGAGATGACTTAGGAAATTCTTCAAAAAGTTCCTCAAATCCAGATCTGTACTTTACCCACAGTAACAGTAAAAACTTTTATCAGTAAAAATCAAACTGATAATTTCATACCCAAATCCACAATTTCCAGAAATACAAAAATTACCCAAAACAGGAATTTCTCTCTCCTGGCCGAAAATCTCAGACTGCCCGAAAAATTTTAGTTAGGTGCCCAGACTGTACTTTTGACCTAACCATGTCTTTCTCTGTCCTCCCCGTTGCCCGATTTCCTTCCTCTATCCTGCCCGCAATTCGTTTGGGAAGAACTCTGCTACCCGTGGTCTGTTGGGTCTGTCAATGGACAGCCCATGACCCTAGGGTCTACCCAACAACTACTGCAGCAAACTGTTGGCAACCAGCAGCCCTCACTGGCTGCCCAGAAGGCTGCCCGAGGGTTGGCAAACTGCCAAACCCTCATGGGTTTGCTACCCGAGGGTTGGCAAGTTGCCCAAACCCTCACGGGTAGCAACCCATGGACTGTGAGAAGGGGGTCGAGCCCAAGATGGGCTACCCAAAAAACAGAGGTAGCCTGAGAGGAGAGAACAGGGCTGCCCAAAAACCAAAACTGCCCGGATCTTGTTGAGGCTGCCTGAATCTTGCTGAGGCTGCCCGAATCTTGCTGAGGCTATGAAACCCTAGTTGAGGGTTAGCTGAGAAAAAATGGATGCCCTAGCTGGGGCAAAAACAACCTTCAATGGAGACTTCAGTAAAATTGCAGCTTTACCTGTCAGAGCAAACTTGTATATAATAATGAGAAGACTTGATCTTCTTATATAGCCTTCATTCACCTATTAAGTGGACCAAAATTAGGGAAGATAAAAATAATAATAGTTTAATCTTTTCCTAATTTCACTTTTACCTTCTTACCATAAGGTCTTTTTATTTATGTTTGACTTTTACCAAAAGTCGTAATTTATTTTTTAACTTCCACCTATGGTCCTTTTCTTGTGGTACAAAAGTCCTTATTTATTCTGACTTTTGACTTTGGCCTTTTTCCAAGTGCCCCTGTGGTCATTACTTGTGGTCCTTTTTTATTCCAAAAGTACATCATCATAAACCAAGAGAGTTACTAATGCTTTTATCTCACACTCTGTGTGACACCAAGATCTGGAACTAGGGTAACTTAACCAAGGGTAGTTAATCCTTGGAGAAGTACACCAAGCCCATAGATCAAGGGTCAGAGTGCCACACATGCCTAGACCTAGTCTAGGGCTTACACTGCCTTCTTGGTAACTGACCAGGTGCCTCCATTCTCCAAGTGAATGGCTACTTAGAACTAAGTTGAGTCTACCAGTACTAGACTGGTCTACATCGTGGTCCCAGACCAGATGTCTACTCAACACTAGGTTGAGTCTACCCAGGGCAGAGTTGGATCTAGATCATGGTCCCAGACCAGATATCTACCATTCAACAGAATGGTCACTCAACACTGGGTTGAGTCTTCACCGTGGTCCCGGACCAGGTGGTCCCATTCTCCTAAAGGAAAGGCTCTCGATGTTGCTTAGAAAAATCAACAGATCTAGATCTACTTACTCATTATTCACCTTACACATCACTTGTTTAATCCTTTAGAGTGTCTTGAGTAGGTTCGCTAGTCCTCATAGGCTAGTAAGGTCTTCCCCTTGATCATTCTACGGTTTGATCTAAAGTGACAAGAGCCCGTCCGATGTGACAACTACCTTACATTAGGAGTGGAGGAGGCCCTTGCAGTGCCATTGGTTAGCTACCTCACCTCTACCGTCCCAGATGGGATACCTTTAGTGGGTAGCCACACTTTGTGTGATAACTGGTAGGCTCTAAAAGAATTCAAAAAGTAGAAGTCTAATATAAATAAGACTTCTAACTCTCATTTGTAATCATGGTCAAGGGTTCAAATATGTACTTTTTTCTTTCTATCTTGGTTTATTGGAGATTTTGAGTGATGTGCACCTCTCCCTTTGGCTTGTGATGAATCTTGAATGGTGAATGGTGAATTTTATGGGGTTTCTACTATCTTGCAAGGTTGACCCTAGAAATGGTTGTAATAACTCGTGGCTAAAGGACCTAAGAATTATCTCTTGTTCTCTTTCTTGGTGGATGTTGGTAAGATCTCTCCATTTTCTTGTTTGATATTGCTTTTGCACCTTGGGCAAGGTAAATTAGGGTTTTTTATTGACAACTTGCCAACTTTGTTTGAGGAGACCTTTCTCTTGAAGGAGCTCTCTATTATGGGCCTTAGAGTTGATCTTTTGCCCTAATTAGGATTTTTGGCTCCTTTGATCTAGCATTTGGTTACTAGCCTCTTGCCCTAGTTGGTAAATCTTGAATAGCCAAATTGAGTAGGGACGTTGACCTCGATCTCTAATGATTAATCGCCCTACAATTCAAAAGACTAAGGTCATAACCCTTCTTTGTCACTTTTTTATCAAAATTCTGTTGTACAATTATTACAAATATATATATATATCAAAAAAACTCTAAAAATTAGAAAATACATATCTCAAAAATACTTAAAAAATGGAAATTCTGCTCCCACAAAAAGATGCACCCTCGTTGAATTAATGGTGGATCTTGAAGGATGTTTTGATCCTATGGTTGATTTACATGATATTTTAATATTTGTGTCGACTAGGGTTTTGTATTGTAGATTTGGTATTGCAGGTACAGTAGGTACATCAAGCTCTTTTGTTGAATTTGAAGACATGATAAGTGGTTTCTAGGGCTATATTGACCCCTAGGGGGTTGGAAGTTCATTGGGAAACATGTTGAGTGGGACCACACTATTTGAGGGTTGTTGCAAAGCTCATATCAGATCTGATATCCTATTTTCAGAACTGTTTTGAGGCCACTCCTTCAGCCTATTGCACATCTCCCCAACCCTACTATACAAGATACACTTCACGTGGTAAGGTTCGAATTATATTTTACTGGATTTTATCAAGTTTTATGAGATATAATCACTTCTGCAATCCTATAACAGCAGTAGCAATTTGATGTTATATTCTTGGGATTTATGATAAAGCTCTTTAAACCCCTTCCTCACTTTCAATGATATTTATAGTTCATTGTGTTGACTCCATAAGGCATTGGTCTTTGCCAAGAGGTTTCTTGGGAAATGCATTTGTATATTGTCTAAGTAATCGCAATTATTGTCCACCAAGTTCTAGGGACCCCCCCTTGGTCTTAGGAGTTGACCTAAAGTGTTCATGAAGCTAGGCTATGGTTACAATGGGCTCTAGCTTCTCCATTGCTTGCCCCTCATCGCACCGTGATCCATGACTTTATCGTGGGTGCTATTTTGCGCGATAACAAACTAGATCACAGCTATGAGGGGTCAATTCTCTTTAGTTTCTTTCACACATGTTATCCGGGAACACAGTTCCAAGAGACTCCTTATCTAAAAAAGGATTCCATCTAGAGGTGGGTATGATGAAGCTAATGGAAGTCAACAAGAATGCTGTTAAAGAACATCCTTCCTTCCAGCTTATCTAACTTGTATGCCCCTTTATTATCTCTGTAATCTTCGGTGTTTTTGCTGGTTGATGATGTCCTTGTTTAGAGGGTTGGTGGGTTCCTTTTTCCAAACCATTGCTTTTGTGATCTTGAACTGTACTAGCAGTATGCCTGTGCATTAAAGTACTTGGTTTCAGGGCATGGGGATGGTATTACTGGCTCAGAAATGCTTTGGGTTTAGATATTTGTGGTCAGGGGTTCAGTGGATTGCAGTTCTGATTTGTGCCAAGGTACACATACAAAATGTAATGTATCATTTCCATTAATATAATACATTACTCTTTTATTTTAGAAAAAATCATCTCATTTCTAGGAAGTTGTTGTATCAGTCATTTTCTAGCATATCATTACTTTCTACTAGAATTGCAACAACAAGACTTCCATTACACTATACAAGATGAGATGCAATAAACAATACTTAATTGATCATTTCCCATAACAAAGAATTATACAGCAGCCCAAACATCTAGTTCAAATTTTTGTGAAATCCACATGTTATTCTACAAAGTTCCAATTTATTTTCTGCTAGCAAGATCTTGGTGTGAAATATCCTGTATCTCCCAAAATGTGCTCCGCAAGGGCTGCCCTGGTGCTAGTGCCCCCATTCTTCGCTTAAGTGTGTGTGGATGGGGTGAGATTATTTCCTAGGCAAAAAGGGGAAAGAAGTTATATGATAAAATTTGCAAAGTTCATAAAACATCTGTTAATATGGTTAGAGTAATATCCATCACTCTTAGATGCAAAATGTAAAAAAAATGTAAATTCTATAATTTCCTGTTATGCTCCATCCATTTGCATACTCTTTCAATAATTCACTCGAAGATCTCTTGTAAACCCAATAAACAAAAATTACATACTACTTTTCTGCATTCAAAACAACTGAATCTAAAACTCAAGAGAAAATTGTATCTCTATAAGGACCTAGTAGATAGTCCATGCCATAGTTAATGTGAAGCTTAGCAAAGGTATTATGTCATAATTGTGCAGGATTACGCACAGTAGAAACCAATGAGCTGGATGAAGTGCGGCACATAGAAATGCAACCTTAACGATCACAAAGCTAGATAAATGTGTCCAGACACAACTATTGCAAAAGTCAGGGTATAGTTTTCTATAAGTAAAATCTGAAAGGAAAACCACAAACGAAGAAAGCTAACTAAAATAAAAGGAATGTCTCAGCTGACATGTACAAAGAAAAAAGTAGCCAAAATAGCACTTAACTTGCAATCAATAAGCATTAAAATAGCTCTTACCATGCAAACCATGAGCACTATTTAGCAACATACATAATGCAGATCAAATTTGAAATATGTAATGTTTGGGGAGTATAATGGCTGGGTCAACTATGTGTCTCCCATGCACATGAATGTGGATATTTAAAACTCTTCTTGTGTGTCGTCGTCAACAAGGTGACTTAAGGCAACTTTAGCCTTTTTAGGCTGAGGACCAATATCCGCTGCTTCCTCATTTCTCGCCATTTGGCCCTTTCCGATGTCTTCCTCTTCCTCTTGAGTAATAGTAGGCCTTTCCTTCTCCGTGGAAAATTCTTTTGGCTCAGCTTCTACATCATCAATGTCACATTTCACATTGGTCGCAGAAACTGCAGGTGGCTTGTCTGTTTGTGATTTTTTATTACTTTTGGACAATTCTTCAGGAGAAGTCAAGATTGAGCGAACTTCATCATCTTTGGCAAGATCTATGGGCCGTTTCCCAGCCTTGGTCTTTGCACTCAAACTACCACCTTTACGTATTAGAAACTTCACCACCTCCAGGTGGCTTCCCTGGACAGCATAATGGAGTGCCGACATGCCCTTGCGTGTACACGCATTGACGGAAGCTCCTGATCTTAAAAGAATGCGAACAATTTCCAAATGTCCCTTCTGTGAAGCAAAATGAATGGCGGCCATGTCATCCACTGCAGCTGCCCCAACATCAGCTTTGTAATTGCAAAGGAATTCTACAACCTCTGTCTGGCCTGACCATGCCGCTAAATGTAACCTCCGCAGAATTAAGGAAAACGCATAAATTTTGAAGACTGTGAACATTAATACTGGCCCTACTTATTTTTACTGCAGAAGGAATGCTGATATTTATGTACATAATAAGTTAATACCCAAAGACACATAGCAACCCCGTACACAAAAAAAAATCTGGTAATGAAATAATGAACAAATAAATGAGGCAAAAAGAGCTTCAGATAATTAGGCAAAGTCTAAAAAATAATATAAACAAATGGCTACACCATATCCTGTTAGGTTGGTGCTATGAAAACTTCAAATGATGTCCTACCATTTCAAATTCTCTATAAGTTAAAAAGGAGTAGAGGTCTGGAATACATTAATATAGCAGGCAATTCACAGGCAATGCCAAACAAATGGAAAATAAGCAAATAAAATCTATAAGGAAACGACAGCCTTCCAAAAACGACAACACGGACGAATTTAAAGCAATGGCCGTGGGTGAATATTTTAACCGGAAAGTAACCGGTCCAAACCCTAGTCGCTTCAACTCAATCTGAATCTATTTATTGTTCAAAAATTTTGAGAAAAAGAAACAATGTACTTCAAACACGGGTATTTTGACACATAATTTATAAGATTGCAGAGACGTTTTCTGTACATATTCGAGCATAAATCTCAAACCCTAACTACGAAAGCCTGAGCAAATTTACGGTCAAGGATGATAATTATGCGCCATAAATCATGAAACAATTTGTAATGGGTTTCAGCTGACTGTAGGTGTAAAAAGCTTGAATTTGTGCAGACTTTAATAGAAATTGGACAGGTTTCAAATAGAAAGAGCAGGATACGGCGTACGAGAATGGTTGTCTCGTACGTTGATGACGGTTGGACTCGAAAAATAGATTGCTTGAAGTCCCTCCAAATCACCTGCCCTTGCAGCGTCATGAAGGCCTTGGCTTTGACCTTTGGCTTTATGGGCTGCTGGTTTCTTCGGTTGTCCCGCCATTGGTGTGCCTGGAAATGTTATGGAACTAACTATAATGTGAACAGAACCATCTGGTTTTTTTTCCCTCGACTTGAAGCCCTTCACTTCACACCAGAGAACTTTCAAAAAGTTTTATTCTCGTTAACAAGGTGGTTTTATTCTCGTTAACAAGGTGGAAGCCTTTAATCGATTATGTATGGTTGGTTAGTTTTTTTTTTCTTTTCTTGACGGTAATGACGCCTCCAAGATACTTAATACCCTTTTGACCATTCACAAAGGCTCTTGTCGTGAGTCGGTGGTATGTAGACTCTCTTAATGAAAGAGTTGTGAAGCGACATTTGTGGGTTATGCTACCAGCATTGCCTTTACCTCTCTGAAGCCGTGTTGTCTTCATTGGTATTGCAAATTCCTTGGGTAAATTTGTGGTTGTGGATGAAAACTTTTTGCACTCTTTTGATAAGCGCATGGCCCGTGTTTTGGTTGAACTAGACGTTTCCTATGCACTGCCTCTGGAAATTGATATTCTCTGTAATGATGAAGTGCATGTGCAAAAGCTGGATTATCAAAATATCTCGTTTCGTTGTCATTTCTATCACAAGACTAGGAACCTCACGCATAAAATGCCCCTCCCTGCTTCATGGCTCCCCTTCATCGTCGGGCGGCTTGAAAAAATTGCTAGTTGCAGTCGTTTGTCGGCACTTGTGCCCTCTATGGTTGATTCCTCTTTAGAGCCTGTCAGTTCTAGGGTGAACGGTTTTTAAATGTTAGTGAGACGGTTTACGATTTGGTTGGGAGACTTGACTTTGGGTAGTCAGTTGACATTGCTCTTTTACCGCCTTCCATTTCAGCATTTGATACCCTCTCTTCTCACCGAATGACTTTCCCCATTACCGGGGGAGGCTCCTTAGACAACTCCGGTTAGGGTTGATCCTCTTGCAAGCCCTCAGGACTCTCCCTCTTTCACTGACCCGGCCCTCCTAAACTCTCTATCGATCTTTACCAATAAGACTCATCTCTATCCTTCTACCATTCCTTTAGTTTCCATCAGACACGAGAACATGACCATTCGACGAGCCAGAAAACCTAAACAGGATAGGCTTCAGCGAGAGTCAAGGAGTGATGTTCATTACATTCCTCTTCAATCAGGATTAAGGAAGCAACCAGGGTTGCTCACTCCCCCAACCTTCTTTCCTCCTGAGGGTGCTTAGAGCAGTGTCACCACCTGCTTTGGGACTTTAATGAGACTTCTCACCCTAAATATTCGTGGATTTGGAGGGCTCACCAAGATAATAAAAAAACTCTCGGTTCTCTACTTTCTGATTTAAGACCCGGTAATTTTTTTTACAAGAAACTATGTGTGCTCTTGACCAGGCACTCCGCCTTTTTACAAAAATTAAACCCGACTGGGAATTGTGTGCCATCGACTCTAACAGTCTCTCTGGTGGTCTTCTTATGGGTTGGGATCCCTTGGTTGACCATTGTGAAGCCTTTACATCCACTGTTGGTATTCTGGTCAAGGTCGGGCTTAGGAGTTTAAACACTGAACTTTCCTACCTAAATTGTTATGGCCCTTATCTTGATAGGGAACTTTTTTGGAATGCAACCATTGATGGGGGCATATTTAACCATCCCAACTTGATTATTGCAGGTGACCTAAACTTCACACTTTTAGATGCTGAGATTTGGGCACTGAAGGCCCGCATCGATCCTCTTGCCCCTTACTTTTCTCAGTTATTGATTCGCACTAATATGGTGGACTTAACACCTATATGTATGGGCTCAACATGGAGGAATGGTTTGAATGAGGTTGAGGGCATTAGTAAGAGGCTTGATCAGTTTCTAGCATCTAACTCGTTGTTGTCTCTCTTCTCTAGACACAACTTGGTCCCATCCTTCGATGATCGCATACCACTTCCTAGTTTGTTTCGAGTGGGATGATCTGTCCTTCAAGCAAAATTTTCCTTTCAAATTCAATTGAGCATGGTTGATAGAGGAAGATTTCTCACACCTTGTTAAAACTTCTTGGTCCTCTGAGGTGTCACAACCTGATTGTGATGATATGAACTGTTTGGTTTTAAAATTAAAATGACTGAAAAGGTGAAGTAATTAAAAGCTAGGAAAGAAGAAAAAAATGAGGTGGGGGTCAGAATTAGCTGATATTGAATTGGAGTTGCAACGTCTTTTCTCAAAATCTCCTTTTGGCATTCTCTCTAAAGAAGAGGCTCACAAACAGGTTTCCATTAGGAACCGAAAAGAGAAAATTATGGCTCAAGAGGTGTTGACCTGGAGACTAAAAAGTCGGGCTTTCTAGATTGAAAAGGGAGGTGCCAACACAAAGTTTTTTCATAGTTTTGCTTCAACAAGACAAAATATTAATTCTATCTGGGATTTATAAGATGGAGATAGTAATATCGTCCACGAACGGGCTCAACTTAAAACACTAGGGGGGACACTTCTCAACATTATTTATGGATGATGGAAATGCTTCCATTTGAGAGCAATTAAAAGTCATTAAATTGTTCCCCTCCTTTTTCCCTGCTGAGGATGCAACTTTTATGGGAGCTGAGGTCTCGATGGTGGAAGTAGAGACTGCATTCAAATATTTCAAGAAGGACAAAAAGTCTTGGTCCCGACGGTTGGTCGGTTGAATTTTTCTTGTTTTTCTTTGAGCTGGTATGTGTTGATTTATTAAAGGTTGTTGAACAATCCCGGAAATAAGGTAAGATACAACGTTATATCAATTCTACCTTTCTGATTCTCATCTCGAAATGTGAAAAACCTAAATCCTTTACGGATTACCGTCCAATCTCTCTTTGTAACCTAATTTATAAGCTTATTACAGAAATCATTTCCAACAGGTTAAAGCCTATTTTGGCTAGGGTTATTTCAATTGAACAATTTGGTTTTTTGAAGAACAGACAAATCCTTGAGTAGGTGGGTATTTCGCAGGAAATCATTCACACTATAAAGACAAAGAAGTTGGAAGCTTTGGTTCTCAAATTGGACCTCATAAAAGCTTTTGCTAGAGTAAATTGGACCTTTCTACGTCTCTTACTTTTACAAGTGGGTTTGACCTTGAAAACTATGAATTGGATTATGGGATGTGTTTCTTTTGCAAACTTCTTTGTGCTTGTCAACGGCTTTCCTTCGGGTTTCTTTAATGCTTCCAGGGGCACAAGGCAAGGATGTTCATTGTCACCTCTTCTCTTTCTCTTGGTGATAGAAGGACTCGATCTCCTTATAGGGGATGCAAAGAGAAATGGGAAAATTCAAGGTATTCAAATATTGCCCATACCAGCCATAACTCATTTACTCTTCGTGGATGTTGTTGTTTTATTTGGGAATGAAACCTTAGAGGAATGGCAAGCATATAAAGATGAACTTGAACTTTTTTATTCAGCTTCAGGGATGAGTACTAGTTTGGAAAAATCTTCTTTTCTTTGCAATGACATAAAAGAGGATGCGGTCAACAACATTTGTGCTATCCTCCCTTATAAGATGGAGCCTATTGAAAAATGCTTTAAATATTTGGGCTATTGGATTAAACCCTTGAGTTATGGTTTGAAAGACTAGCGGTGCATTTCAAAAAAATTGAAAGAAGGCTCAGTAATTGGTCCTACAGATACTTATCTATGGGTGGCAAACTGATTCTTGTCAGATCGGTTTTGTGCAATATCCCTGTATATTGATTCTCTTTGGCAAGAATACCAAAATCTATTGTAAGAAGACTCCAACACTATATTTTCACTTTCCTTTGGGGTAGCACTGTTAACAAGTGCAAGTTGCATTTAGCTGATTGGAAAACTATCTTAAGGCCTTTTACTTTTGGGGGATGGAATATACAAAATTTGGAATGGTTTGGTATCTCACTCAGGCTCAAGAGCCCGTGGCTTGTGCTTGGTAGTAAAGGTCTTTGGAACCAAGTGATCCAGGGAAAATGTCTAAAAAAACTTCTATTAAAAGTTGGCTTTGATTGCATAAGAAGATAGTCCAAAGTACATCTCATTATTGGAATGGCTTTATTGGGGTACTCGCATGGATCAGTAGAGTACTACTGGGTTGGAGAGCTGGTGATGGAGAATCGATAAAGTTGGGAATAGACCTCATTGCAGGCATGAATATGAGTTATATCCTCTCACCAAAGCTACTTTCTTACTTAAACGATTATGGCATTTGTACTCTCAAACAGGCTCGCAGTACAGGTGAAGGTACTACATCTCTTTCTTGTTGGTTGTTTGTGGATGACCTGGAATTGGAAGGTGACTGGAAGGTTGAAGGTCCCGTTATATTCACGGTTTATGTTGAGATTTCATATGCTAGACTAGATATCGTTAGTGTTCATTTCAAAATCACAATAGTAGCATATCTAGAATCATTGATAGAAACACAATCACAAGATAGACACGGTATTTATCCCGAGAAACCCTCAAGGGGAAGAAAACCCAACAAAACTTGCTCTTTATAAGATGTATAAGATATAACCCCAAAATAGTTATTCTCCTCCTTATTGTTTCTCTCTCTCTCTCTCTCTCTCTCTCTCTCTCTCATGCGATACACAAGTGAGTGTGTGTGTGTTCAAATAAGAACCACAACTCTTCTATTTATACCCAATGAGCCAACTAATTTTTAACCTAAACAAGTTGGTCCCACTAAACTACTTGGGCCGACTTCACCTAGGAAGAATCAAAACAATATTTATATTATTCATTAGGGTACTAATGACCCAACTTCTAATGGAGACTTTATCTCATGACTCTATGATGACCAAATACAATAGTAACACCTCGCCGGAGGAATAATAACATCTCCCTTGGGTTACATCAATAAAATACATTTAGAATATCCTTTGAAGTTACAATATTCAACACTCCCCCTTAACAAGAAGGTTATTCTACAGACAACATCATCATAGATTGTAGGAGCACATACAGACAATATCTTCAGCAGTATCGAGGTAATACATCTATACGTCATAGGAAGTTTTCACAATCAGTAACTGAAATAGTTACTCTTTAAATGTCTTCATCTTCTGCATCACACAATCGCTTGATCCTTTTGCAGCAACGCTTCAACCTTTCGATCCTTTGTAGCAGCACTTCGATCTTCTAATCCTTTGCAATAGTACTTTGATTCTTTGTAGTAGCACTTCGATCTTCTTGATCCTTTGCAACATCACTTTGATCTTCTATAACAACATTCTGATCTTCTCAATCCTTTGTAGCAGCAGTTCGATCCCTTCGATCCTTTTGCAGCAGCGCTTCTATCCGTTCAATCATTTGCAGCAGCACTTCGACCTTCTCAATCCTTTGCAGCCACACTTCGATCTACTTGATCCTTTGTCGTTGTACTCCGATCTACTTGATCCTTTGTCGCCACGCTACCTGTAGTACACATGGTCTCTTTACAGGATGATCAACTCCTATCACTTTAGGACATAATTCCAAGGATGATGCAATCCTCCATCATTCTGGTCCATGATATTGACCAGTTGAATCATCTACAACTAAATGTAGATCTCGACCACACCCAATGCAAGCCCTATCATCCGTGAGGACTCATCGTATACCATTCATACTGTTATAGCGGATTTCACCACTCTAGGTGAATCACACTTTGTATCCTTCCCCTGTCCCGCTGCAGACTCTTTAGACCCCATGGACCATCTTTTATCCTTTGATGTTTCCTTGATCATCCCTAAAACTATATGAAAAATGATATACACGGCTTTTTACCCGATAACCGCATACATACGCGGGTTTGACCTC